>OX401406.1:25573721-25861221 GCA_947846245.1 Cerastoderma edule
AATGTGTTTGTATGGTGTCTAAAGCCTTCTCATCAACTTTTCAGTTATGTAACAGCTTTCCGGGATCCACAAGTTCTAGGCCTGGGCTCTTAATGTGAATTGCTAATGTCACTCCCGCAAAACCAAAGGTGTAAGTGGGGCTCGAAACCGCGACTCTTAGTTATAAATTCGTTAGCTTGACCACCGAGCCACACAAAACCCCTCATGAAGTATGCAATTCAATAAAACGGTAAAAATAAAAAGAAAAATCAGGATACTTTTACTCCTACATATAGAGAATAGATGGTTGGTGTCGTGAATCGGAAATGTTATCGGGCAAGGCGTAGGAATATTATCCGGTGAGCCGAAGGCGAAACGGATAATATTCCGATGCCGAGCCCGATAATTTTTCCTATTCAAAGACACCAATCATCTATTCTATTTATCCTGTTTCCCTTATGTATACTTTAAAAAAAACAGGATGTAAATAAAACACGAGAAAAAAAGGAAAAAATAAGTAGAGAATGATGTAAACATTACGTCATTGCGCTCTTGTGACGTCATGATTCGTCACGTGCATGTGTTACATGGTTAGTGCCGGATATCACAAATGTTATACGGCACCTAGTTATCGGTCCCAAAATGGCACTAGTGACAGGATAAACCTATTTATTGCATACTGTGATTTTTATATCTTTTTGGTGTGTTATACTTCACTGTTCAAAGCGTAAGACAATTTTGTGACTATTTTGTTTCTATAAATCATTACCAGCAAAGCTAATGAAGCTTAGAATCAATGGTAAATTGCGGTCTAGGTAAACATGTTGAAATCACTTCGGAGATGGAATCAATTCATCAACCGGCTGCGACGCGTAATGGTTGCAAAGAAAACCAATTTGATCCTGTAATTCTTCTACACTAAAACCAAGGCTCTCAAACGAATTGCAAGACTAATCGAATGCATCAAGATAACCCTTATAGTGCTGGATCCGACTTCATGCTTATGCAAACAGGTTAGATCCAGGCCGGCCGCCAAGAAAATAGTAAAACAATTGTAAAGTTTATGGTTTTCAATATCTGAAACAATTACTTATTCATAATTCGCGCAAAAAACATTCACACTTGCAACATTTTCCCTACTCATGGCGAATTAAAGCATTTTTGTTATATCATGACAGCACTTCACTGCGTTTCTTTCACACTGTCATTTGGAAACTTAATCTGTCTCACACCTGTTACGAAGTACTTCCGGGTCGTAGTACAACTAAGAAAGTTTAAGATTCGTTTTCTGGTGCATAGTATTGTTAGTAAGAGATGGCCTGGTAGAGCACTTGCGTATTTTCTGTATAAATGATAGTCTTGTTATGAATATTCTTAAAATTTATTTGGGATGTATTAATATAAATGCTTTTTCCTCAGCAAGATTTGACAGCGTGTGTACTGATTTACGAACGACTCTAGTACACATTGCTCCGTAGAAAATAATTGAGACAATTGAGGTATCCATTTAATAAGGGTATATACCAACTTGATATTTCAGCATGAAGCTAAGGCAAGATAACAATATCATCAACTCAGCAGCACCTTGAAAATACAAAATTTGATAAGAGTCAATGAGATTGTTATACCTTAAGAGTAACATGCGTATGGCCTGTTGTTATCAAGGTTATGGTCCAGGTTGTATGTTTGTACCTAACCTATAGTAGATATCAAAATATGCATACATTGTATATTACTCGTCTAACAGTGATAACTAATACTTATCTACATACATGCTAGATTAAATGGAGTATTCTTAGACTAAAATTAATTTTCTCTTTCTCATAAACCATGCTTGATGATAGAAAAGTAAGAAAATAGATAAGGATAGTGCGTTAATTGATAAGGAAGTATTTTTTTTATAGAAATTCAGATACGAATTCCATATCTATTTTTATCTCAACAAGGTCAATACAATACGATAACCTTATTGCATCATATAAATAATTGGAAATACTGCTCTTTTACGAAATGGGAAAGAGAAATGTCACTTAGAAATAAAACCTCGAGGTATAAATGTCGCTTTCTAAAGATGTCTCCGGCTAGAAACCACGAAGAAAGCAAACCTCTTATATAGACTAATTAACATTTCCATCCGCCGGGAGGTCATCATTGATGGCTACACGCCACCAAAAGAGGAAAGCTCACGCTATTTGAAATACACGTCAAATGAAGTCACGGACCCAACAGTGCAATTATATAAACAGTTCTGGAACGGAACGTATGATTTCGAAGTGATTTTCGTTTTTTTGTTGTTGTTTTTGTTATTGTTTGTGGGTGGGTGTTGGAACTTCATAATAATGTTAGATACTATTGCTGATAGCGATGAAACAAGTGTTGGTTATTATCAGAATATTCACGATGAGGCATTTCTTATAAGTAACATCACCATACGGTTTGTGGTTATGATTGTAAAATCTGTTCAAAAGGTGTAAGTACATATGCTAAACAAGATAGTTGAAAGAAACTAAAGTTGTATCTAAACAGTTACTAAAAGGCACATTTTCCTCTGTTCCTTGACAATTCCGTTTTAACAAACATAGAAAGAACATACCATTAAGGGAAAATGTCATAGGTTATTAGATTTGATCTGGCCTGATCTTCTTTTAAAATGTTAGGGATTGCCTTTGTTAAAGGTTCGGGAATAGATTAGCGTGACATGCTACGTACTTTTCTAAAGATAGATTATTGTGCCGTCTGCTTTCCAAAACCTTAAATGTCTGCTCAATTTTAACGAGGTAAGATATTCTGAGGAACTCTCATCTAAGATTACAGGCCAGCCGCCAATTTACTCTGCGGCTGGCCTGAATTCAACCTGTCTGCATAGACATGAAGTCGGTTCCAGCACTATACGGGTTAAAAAAAACGAGAAAGAACATACCATTAAGGGGAAAATGTCATAGATTATTAGATTTTGATCTGA
This sequence comes from Cerastoderma edule, assembly GCA_947846245.1. Lineage (NCBI taxonomy): Eukaryota > Metazoa > Mollusca > Bivalvia > Cardiida > Cardiidae > Cerastoderma > Cerastoderma edule. The sequence goes on from OX401406.1 coordinate 25,576,663, forward strand.
CCTGATCTACTTTCCATTATAAGCCATTGCCTTTGCTACAGGTACAGAAATAGTTTCTTTTGACATTTCGAATTGAAATGCCAACTTTGCGCAATTCACGGTTCGTATGTAAATTCTTTTAGTGAAGGCAAAGCCTAATATATACGCTAATTTAGAAACCTTTGATTAATAGTGACTATTTATTAATGTACATTGACTTGCAGTGTCTGCATTAGCCCTAAGAATACTGGGTAATTTTCTAAAAAAAAAAAAAGAAGTTTTTTGTGCCGTCTGCTTTCAAAAACCTTAAAAACGAGTATCTGTTTAATTTTATTAAGGAAAAATACTATGAGTAGCAAACAGGTTAGATCACAGACCAGCCGCCAATTTACTAGGCGGCTTGCCGGGATACAGCCTGTTTACATAAGCATGAAGTCGGTTCCAGCACTATAAGGGTAAACAAACCTAGAAAGAACATTCCTTAAAGGGAAAATGGCATAGGTTAGTATATTTGATCTGGCCTGATCTACTTTTCAGATAAAAAAGAGTTCCTTTGTTAAAGGTACAAGAATAGTTTCTCATGGTTTTTTGAATTACGAAATGCCAATTTTGCTCTAGTCACGGTACATGTATGTAATGTACTGGAATATACAAATCCGTTCTTATTTTGTTTTAGTGAACACAAAACCTATTCACTAATTGAAATGTCTTTGATAAATGTTGACTTCATTAAAGTAGTTGCATTGTCTGCATTAACCCTAGGAATGCTGGGTAATTACTTGAAATGAATTTTTGTGCCGTCTGCTTCACAAAACCTTAATTACAAGAATCTGCCTAATTTTTGTAAGGAAAGATACTCTGGCTTGCCTCATTCCAATCTGTTTACATAAGCATGACATATGTTACAGCACTATAAAAGTTAACCGATTTATGACCTGACATCGTGGGACTCGTTTAAATTGAACATTGCAGCAGACCGTTATTGAAAAATAAGAGAAATAAAATCGCGTTTATGAAACGATCAGGCTCAAGAGCATAAAAGCTTATTTTGAGCTTATTTTGAGCTATAACTTTTCTAACAATTAATTCCCTTGTCTTATAATCTAGGCATGTTAAAATGTATTAAAAGAGGAACTGTTCAACGCAAGCTTCTTCCAGAAGAATTTATACCTTCTGAATAAACAATCCATCTAGACAACCACTCTTTTTGATACTAATGATAAAAATGCCAACCGATTAAAACCTTTCTCTGCCACAATAGTTTGTTTACAAGACTGTTGTTTTTCAAATAACCCCACCCAATTTGCCTCTAGGTGTGGTAAATGACAAAAGTCGGAATAATGAACACGCAATACAAAAAGCTTTAACCTATGGCATTTAATACATTTTGCGCACGTAAGATGAATTCCAATATAACATTTCTGTTACGAGAATGTGGACGTAGACAGTTCTTTGAAAACTCTCATGATATAAAGCCGATCATTTCGCAGATAACTGTTTTGAATTTGTTATTTAGATTTATTAACATTGCTAGAAAGATAATTCGCTCTTTGCTTTAACCCATTACCAAACAATAACCGCATTTAACCGGTTTGTTGCAGATGACTCTGGAAAACATTGTGGGAAAAAGGAGAAATTGCTCTTAACGAGCAATTTCTCCTTTTCCCACAATGTTTTCTGCCCAATCGGAAGATTACTTTTCAATTTCATTACATTTTGAAATGTCGTCCGCAAACTATTTCAATTTGGGACAGTCGAAAATTTGGCGTTCGGTAAAGGGTAAAAAGAGATGCATTTGCGACACTGTATATATGCAGTCAAGGGACATAAGCGAGTCCCCACAATGGCTTACATCATGCGTTATGACGACATCATTGGCGTCATTGGCGTCATTTAACCTTGAACTTGACACACACTTACACAACAAACTTACTTGAAACTTCCAATACTTGTAGATATTCCTTTGCTTTGGCCCTAAAACTTTGCCCCATCCCCCTTATAATTTATGTCATTTATTACGAATAAGAACATCAAAAATAAGGTATTTCTGACACGGATCGTAGTTTATAGAAATGACGTCGACCATTTTGGAAACTCATTTATATCCCCTCCACTGTAAGCTATTTGTTGGACATCAAATGTAGCGAGTACAGACTAACCTCACGAAATGCATCACTACCCTAATGAGAAACTAATGGATGGTTATTGTTAAGAGCAATCTACCGAACATTCATCATTGCAACAATCTATCTATCAGCGATTCCGACAGTCTCATAAACATCAGTCGATTTTATTATTGAAAATAAAACACTCTACATTTTAGCGTAATATCAGAGGACCGAATAAGTGACGTATCATTCTTGCTTAACGTATTACCACCTAACGCCATATTTTTGCGTCTTGCAGGAGATGCTTTTCAAAAAGCATTGTGGCAAAAGGCGAAATTGAGTGTCACAAGCAATTTCTCTTTTTGTCACAATGCTTTTTCAATGTGTTCACATATCACAACAGTAGAACTGATTAGTCTTTCATGTGTTTACAAAGCTTTTCCAAAGTCGTCTGCTCCCAGTAAAACAATGTCGTCTGCAGGTGGTTTTGTTTTAATTATTTACTGCTTAACTTAACTCTTTATTGTTTGTAGTCGTTAGTATGGTCTTGAAGAGATGTCTTTATGAGAATCCTCAAAATAAGCAATGAATAACCTTTTTATCAAAAACCTATATACATCTCATTAATGTCCGTCTGTATTAGAGAGCACAAGATTTTGTAGGTTTTGTATTTTTGTGCAGTTTAAACAGCAGTCTATAGTGTTCCAGATAATTGTGAAAATTAAAGCTGATTTACACTCTATTTTCTTTGATAATGCTGAAATCTGAAATAATAAGGATTGCCTTCACTACATTTCCCACATTGATACTTTCAGATATAAAGATTGAATACATCCATCCACACGATCGGATTTTTTAATGCATTTTACACCCTTGCATTCTATTCTCAATGCTTTTTTTAAGTGAAAAATAATGCTGAAAAACGCAAAAAGGCACCTTATCTGGAACTCTGAGTCTAATTATGTCTTCAATCGCATATTATATATGGTTTCTATTACAAGCTCTTTCTTTTGAGAATCAAAACAATATATAATTTCCTATCTGAAGAATACTAGAATAAAGAAATAGCATTATTGTAGTCATAAAGATTCAAAATATCGACACCTTTACAATACCCGTTTGATGTATTCTTCTTTTCAAATATCGAACCAGTGAATCATTCGATTGTGAGATTACCAATAACAGGGATTAGACAATTAAACAAAATCTAAAGCAAACTCGGGTGTATTGAATCAGACGACTAACGTCACGAAATGGCAAATGGATCGTTTCTCAGAACAGCTACAATCGATTCTTTAAGTGGGGATTGTGGCATCTGGTTCTATATTTAGATTTCTTTCCATTCCGCGTTTTTCCTGCTAGGTTAATAACCAATTGACGTGTCTAGTGACTTGTTTCAACTTTTACTAGAATGTCAAACTTTTCGACTAACCCAAATTGAAAGAGTTTTCAGACGACATTTAAGAATGTGATAAAATTGGAAAATAATCTTCTGATAGGGTTGAAAACATTGTGGTAAAAGGAGAAATTGCTTGTTATGAGAAATTTCTCCTTTTCCCACAAAGTTTTCAAGAGTCGTCTGCAACAAACTGGTGAAATGTCGTTATTGTTTGGTAACCTCTCCTTTTCCCACAAAGATTCCAAGAGCAGTCTGCAGCAAACTGGTCAAATGACGTTATTGTTTGGTAATGGGTTTAAGTCCCAATCAGAAACAACAGTTGGTCACTCTGCATTGTGTGAATAGACATGTACACGCTAAGAAGTGAATACACGACTTTACATTAGTTTTACAAGAGCATACACAGCAGGGTATGATATTCAATTGCTTTTCAAAAGTCACCGGGAGTGACTCGATAGGCTTAACTTAAAAAAAGATCAACCACGCAACCAGACAAACAAAAAGAAAAGTTCAGTTCATGTATATTAATTTGATTAAATATTAATTTGATTCTTATCATGAAATAACTGTCTGTTTTAAATTTTGGACTGTCCTTTCTCTTGTGTAAGACATTGAATATGGCAAATGACTAGAGCACCCAAAGAGTAATATGGAATAACAGTATCATTTTGTATGTTATTTTCTTTAAAAAAAAACTCATAGTAAGGACATAGTTGAACAACCTGGGCACCAAAAGATAAGAGAAATAGTGGCTTGTCTAAGGACATCATATTTGTTTTCCCCTCATCGAATAATTGTCCACTAATCAAGTACATGTATATTAAAACATTTACATTCTATTTATCTTTCAGTGTTTCTCACTATCGAAATCTTTGTCTTCTCGTATATATCTCATATTTCATGTAATTTCATTTCCTTGTTCAAGAGACAAGGGCAGATATTAAATGATGTGGAATCCACTTAAGATACAAATTCGTAAAATCTGATACGCGTGTATAAAACTCCGGGGGTCTTGGTGGATAATGAAATATCGTCGATTAACTACGTTGTAAAGCGGAAACAAATGAACATGTTGAAGATAATATGCACGATACACTTGAGTGCATGACCCCATACATCATCAAACTATATATAAAAAATAAGAACAGCAAAGAACGGACCAACATTGCATATGCAAAGGTGAAGCACTTACTATAGTCCTGCATCGAACCCTCGTTTGGATAATGACATATTAAAAATTAACTGAGTTGTAAAGTGGAAGCAAATGAACATGCTGGAGTTTATATGCACGTTATAAACTTACTTGAATACATGACTCCAAACATCATCAAACTAGATGAAAATGAAAAAAAAGAAAATACACACAAATAAAACGGACCAACGTGGCATATTGAGGGTGCACTGCAAGGCTATAGTAAGTGTTTCACAAATACGTAAAGCACTTACTATAGTCTTGCATTGAATTCTCGATATTGTGTAAACTGTTGTTTCAGATCAGCCTGCACTGACCACGATCCGAGGCAAACTTTTTCATCTCTTGTACGTTACACCTTTATGACTTTATGGAAAAACGACTTACTTTGCAGGCATCGAAAGTGGCGTTGAACAAGCGTAAAGCTTCCTCGACAATCGATGTAAAACAAAAAAGGTATAATCTACTAAACTAAATCAAAGTTAAACTAGATATTCTCACGAAGGCAAAGTTAACTATCTTGGATAAGTCTTGTGGAATTAGAACACTACACCAAAATAATCAACCTATGAATAATACACACATGTATGTAGCGGTATATACCGTTTAATTACTGCTAAATAATCTAAGTAAACCATTCGATTTTTAACCCTTAGAATGATGGGTAATTTTCCAAAACCGTTAAAATCTTCTTAACTCTGATGAATAAGATATACTCAGAGCAATAAACAGGTTAGATCACAGGTCAGCATCCAATTAATTTGGACCTGAACCAAACCTGTTTGCATAAGCATGAAGTCGGTTTGGAACAAGTTTGTGGGGAAATGAATAAGACCCGTGTTATATTATCTCATTTCTAGACTTTTCCACCTAGTTCTGCTTTGGTTGACAAACTATAGAAATTCCATGACATTAGTTCCGAAACGTAAATAACGCTGTCTCTCGGGAATTTCCAACGAGCGCCCTATCCTATACGTTTTCTCTACAGCGGAAAGATAATTGATTTTGGGATGTCCTATTCAAGCTTGTCTCTCATCGGTGAAACTTTGACCAGGAATAACATTCGTCAGAGAAGAACATTGTTACAAATTGCCTTTGTAGAAAATGGCCTTATCTTTGAACCAGTGGTCAAGGGGTATAATGTCGGCCTCGAGACACGAGGGTAGTGCGTTCGAATCCCGTGAGTAGCGGGATCTGCCTTGCGATCTTGTGTTAATCCATATTTGGCGCGAGTACTTGTTATGTACAGGAAGCAGAATCAAGAGTGATACGATTAATCTTAGTTGTAAGAACTTGTTTCACAATCGATGTAAATTAGATAAGTTTATACTTAACTAGACTATGCTTTGAACCCTTTTCATAGACGGGGAAAGCCTTCGATCTATCGAAAAGACTTAACATTCTGTATAAGGAAGAGTCTTACAGCGCAGATCAAAGATTGCGTTTTGGGGCTAAGTGTGTGGAGCATCGTTAGTCCATTGAATTCAGATACCATATTTATAGGCCTGCTAGTTTATCTTTAAACAAACCTGCTCAAAACCCCAACTATTCATTACTCATCCACCTCACTGTGCGGACTAACACGTTCGTGGAAACTAGGCAAGAAAATAGTCCGTATTTACTCGCTTTGTTTACACTTAATTTATCTACTGCCAAGTTAACTATCTCTATGCAACTCTGACTATTCATCCTCATCAAAAATAAGAATATTATTTAATGCTTTGGAAAGCAGACGACACAAAACTATATTTGAAGGAAATTACCCAGCATTCTTAGTGTTAAAAACATAAAGTCACAACGCGTTGGTTCAAGTCAATGAATCTGTGGACTTTAATTTGATGGATAGGTTGTCTCCTTGCTGACTCACAGAATGCCGAAAGATATATTCAGTTTTACCTGTTCATATGGGCAACTCAGTTTTCTATCAAAGCATCTTCCTACATCAATAATGAGTTGGACATTGCAATGAAAGTGACAAGTCGATGCAGTAATGAAAAAAACAAACAACACATTAAAGTCAAAATAGTTCCGTCGTCTTAAAATAAAGGCCCTGGCATGCAGACAAAGTAAACAATTACGAGATAAACGAGTTAATATAATTCCGACTAACGTCTAGATTTCAATTAACAACTTGGAAAAAAGACAATGATTGCGGAAACGAATCCATTAGTCGAACATGCGTACTGTCAAGTACCTCTGAAAAACAAACGTGTGTTAATTCAAATATATTTACATACCTTCAACCCTTTACCAAACAATAACGACATTTAACCACTTTGTTGCAGGCGACTCTGGAAAACATTGTGGGAATTGGAGAAATTGCTCGTAACGAGCAATTATTCCTTTTACCACAATGTTTTCTGTCCTACCAGAAGATTATTTTCCAGTTTCATCACATTTTGAAATGTCGTCTGCAAACTCTTTTAATTTGGGACAGTCGAAAATTAGGCATTTGGTAAAGGGTTAAATATTTTAAGCTACGGTTGTTTACCGATATACGATAAATGGACGAATCCATTATTGAGCAGAAGTATGTAGGTTTAGGTAGTGTACAAAATATCATCATTATAGTGAAATGTTAAAATTGTATTTTGACACGATTAGAAACTCTAACAGTTCAAGCCAATAAAGAATCTTGAATCGTGGGTGTGTTTTATATAATGTAAAGGTTGGTGCGTTTTCGGTAAACAAGATAGGGACCAATTTTTAGAGGAAACCATTTTGATGTATTCATGTTCACATGACATAAAGAACCGCCGTGAACTGAACGGTTATACTGTCACAATCAATTTCTCCTTTTGTCACATTGCTTTTTGAAAGTAGTAGTCTGCAAAACTCAAAGATGTGGCGTTAGATGGTAATGTGTTAACACAATTTTCCATAGTATGTATGAAACGGTGTATATACATAGGCGTAGGAGCGTTTACAACATTGGGGGGGCCAACTTCAGATGAGGACCGGTCTAAGAATAAATGTTCCTAAACTTTTTCATGACTATTTATGCATGTACAAATTCAATAACATTATAAGAATTAAAAGAAAGCGTATGAAAACATGTATCTTTAATAAAAAAAATAAAAAAAAAAAAAGAGGATATGCCAGGTCTCGATCTCACGCGGAAATCAATTGTGTTGAACTAAACAAAAAGTAGCGGCGACCAGACTGTTACAGCCACGGATCCAACTACTTGAATTGTAAAAGTTAAAGACAATATCGAGTCTAACACCTTTTAAAGAACATGTTTTACACCACTGTTTCCGTCTATCAAAACTTCCCGGGTATTTTAGTGAGCTGAGTTTTCATTGGATAAACCCGATGTGTTCAGATTGCCATTTGCGATGATGACGTCAAAAAGATTTTGGTTATTGTTCGTAACAAAAGGCGAATTGGTATTACATAGAGCACAAAAATACACATTTGTTTTTATTCTGCTGTTAAATTTCGTTTCTTTCATTTTTCTATACAAATATCTTCATTTGCCACTGTGAATATTGGGGGGGCCAAAGTATACTCTGGCCCCCCCAGTCTGGATATTGGGGGGGCCGGGCCCCCCCTGGCCCCCCCCTGCTCCTACGCCTATGATAATGTGAAGTCGCTTCCCGTTTATTCATTAACCAACTTGGCAACGCGGATGGTCTGGGATGTAATTGTTAACATTATTTCACTGTCGACGCCAAAACAACTGCGAATGGTGAACTAACGTTCAACAGGAGACCCATTAAGTGTAGATTGTCAGGCAGCAGCAAATGGTATTTGTCCAAAGCTATGCGCATCAGATGCCGGATTTTTATACGCATATCTTTTAAAAAGCATACTAGCGCTAAAAATGCAAAACCAGGTAAACTGAGTTATAAATTATGATAGAATATTTTATGTCCGAACAAGATGGCGGTGTCATAGGTACTTTTGCTGCTTTTTTCACTTACTTTTGCGAATGATATATAAATCATGTACCCCGCATGCTTTGATCAACAACTTTCCGGTTGTCACAAGCAATTCCTCCTTTTGCCACATTGTTCCCCAGTTAACCTCATATCACAACAGAGGAACTGAAAGCCTGTTTAGAAAACCATAGATGTTGTCTGTAGGTGGAAAAGAGTTAACCAAACAATTAGTAAGAAAGGTGATAAGGAAACGCCGTCTTTGGAAGAAAGCGAAAAACTATCTGTCACAAGCAAAACCCCATTTTCCTCAATGTATTTTCGTAATTCATTAAAGGGCAAAGGGTATCAACACGCAAAAGGGTTAACGATATTGGACATGCATGCGTCAATAGCATAAATGACTCATCTAGTCGCTCGACCCATCGCCTTCCACGCATGTAAAAACAATCAACCATGTTTTTCAAGATGCATTACTCTCTTTTCTTTGATAGCTGTATACATAAACTTTCATTTAACTTCTCAAGTACTGATATATCAAAAGATACATCGTTTAAAGAAACACGGCATGATTCACAATCATGTATCTATGTTTGATAAAGTGATGGTATTAGTCCAATGCAGTATTTGGCCGAGTTTAAAACATGGAAACAACTTATAAAGGACTAAATCCAACAGTAGGAAAAAAACGCGGATTTCCCATCAACCCTTATTTCAGGTATGGAATCGTTCAACTGAAACGTAAACATCGCACGAGAGCACGATGAACGTATACATACAGGAATTCGTCATAAGGGTTGATGCTGTGACACACAACAGATAGACATTGGTTCACACGGGATTTACCGAGAAAACCCGATAGTTGGGGAATAAAGCGTGTTTACAATGCGTTCCTCCAGAATGACTTGACACACCGTAAACAAAGGGTACATTAACTTATTACCAAATGCCAAACTTTCGACTGTCCTGAATTGAAAGCGTTTGCAGACGACATTTTCAAAATGTGATGGAATTGAAAAATAATCTTCTGATAGGGCAGAAAACATTGTGGAAAAAGGAGAAAATGAGTTTACCCATTACCAAACAACAACGACATTTGACCAGTTTGTTGCAGACGACTCTGGAAAACATTGTGGGGGAAACGAGAAATTGCTCATTGAGAGCAATTTCTCCTTTCCTCACAAAGTTTTCCTGCTCTATCAGAAGATTATATATCAATTTCACCACATTTGTTAATGTCGTCTCCAAACTCTTTGTGAAAGTCGAAGATCTGGCGTTTGGTAAAGCGTTAACGTCATCAATGTGGCTGTCGACACTGCGGTGTTTCCCTGTAAGTATCATATCGTCCAGGTAAAACTAAAACGATGGTAGAACTTCATTTAAGATAACGATAGCCACGTTGTGTATCCCGCATGAGTTGACCATCAACTTTCCGGTTCTGATGGTATATGTTAACCCATGCTTTATAACGGCGTCACGTCTAACACTCCGAAGAGAAATCGCAATCGACGGGCGCGAATGACTGAACAACATCGAATTTCGTCTAAATTTTTTGCTCTATCTTTTAAGAATCTTTAAGTATCGAACAACGCAACACTGAATGATTAACTGAATTAATGTTAACAAAATTCAAAAACACATATGAAAAAAGACAGCAAATGAATAGTACCTGTTTGTTAAAGTATACTTTTCGGCGAGAGCGTCTCGTACAATTTGAAGGTAGTCATAGACGGGCAGGTAAACGGTAACCACCGACGCTACCACTCTATCTACATCTCTGGAATACCCACCCTGGGGAACGAAATGCCAATAAAAATCGCCTAAACATGTGTTTATAGTCTTGGAGCAGCTGGTTCTCATGAAGAAATTATAACCACTTTCTAAAACAGGGAGGGGGTTTTAGATAAACTATGGCCGGTGTGTGTTAGATTTACGGTAGATTTACAATGTACCACACAATCTGAACATATCGGGTTTATTCAATGAAAACGCCTCTGAGATAATATGGATACCGCCATATTGTTTCTCGCGAGACTTACGTCATTTTACTTTCGATTTCAAATATAGATTAAATATGTGAAATCCAAAAAGTCGTTTAAATTGAATGAGGAAACAATTATATATATATATATCAAAACTTGTAATTTCGCTATTTCGTATGAGTTATCAATAAAAGATAATTAAAAAGGATCCAAAACTCTGACATACACATTGAACTACTTAACTTGCACGGTTAGAGGAAATGTGTTATATGCCGGAGACGATCCCGAAATATGGCAACGTCACACTTATATCCTAGGTGTATTTCACAGGTCACGGAAATACCCGAGTAAGTCCGATTGGTGAAATCGCTACTACTCGGGTATTTCCGTGAGCTGAGAAATACACCTTGTACTTGAGCGTAAGTTTAGGGTAACACTGTTTCGGTGAAATCGTCTCCTTTGTTCATCCATTGTGAGTAGTTCAATGCACATGGAGGTGTTGAACATCATTTTCTTTTTGATCGGTAAATCATAAATGATAGTGAAACTATAAGTTATGACATAAAGGTGTTTTCTTCATCAAATTAAATGACTATTTAGATGTAATGTAGAGCTATTTTTCGAAACGAAATACCAAAGAAGAAAGTATCACGAGAAACTATATGGCGGCTTCCGTATTACTTCAGAGGTGTTTTACATTGGATAAAACCAGATGAGTTCATATTGGTGAAAATGGGCTTCTATTTGTATTAACATTGGCGTAATAGTGTAGCTTTTTATTGGTCAGTGTTGAGGAAAAATAAGTTCTTCAAGTCAGGGGAAAATAGTCAGAATTATGTATTACTTTTCCTTATGATAACAGATACAAGAAGTAACACAGACAAGAGCGTACTATTTAGATAACAGATAAACAAAGTAGTATTACCAAACAATGACGATATTTGACCAGTTTATTGAAGACGACTCTGGAAAACATTGTAGGATAAGGAGAAGTTGCTCTTAATGAGCAATTTCTCCTTTTCCAACAAGGGTTTCTGCCCTTACAGAAGATTACTTTTCAATTTCATTAAATTTGGTAATATCGTTTGCAAACCCTTCCAATATGGGACAGTCGAAAATTTGACGTTTGGTAAAGGGTTTTAATCGTTCCCTTGATGTAGAGGCCACTCCTTTAGTAACGAATGCGGTGATTTATTTACTCATTTGTTCATATGACGTTTCATGCAATATCGTCAATGTCCTAGTCGATTTTCACGGATTTTTGATATTTCGTTTATACATTACCACCTAACGCCACATTTTTTTGAGTTTTGCAGCAGACGATTTTCAAAAGGAATTGTCGAATTAATGAAAGGTCGCAAGGCAGATCCCGCTAATCACGGGATTCGAACCTTCGGCCCTCGTGTCCCGAGGCCGACGCTCTATCCCTAGACAACTGTCCTCCACAAATACCAGGGATACAGGTGGTTCTCGATTCCGGAACCCCCTAGATTCACATACCTGTAAACATAAAACACCATAGTGCTTTTTCTTCTGTTTCGCTTATTCAATCAGGTAATTGTTGATTAACTTGATTTATTTACATACATAATAAGCAACCGACACGAGTTAAGTGCAATCAATAACAATATAAATAAGTGATTCGTGACCCTGAGGTCACAGGGTTCGCCTTAATGTTGTCGATCCCCTGCACTCGATTCTCTGTATGGTCAATATTGCTTTTCTTAAGAAAGGTTCTTTCTTCATCATTCAATTAATATACAGCGCTCACTTTTCCTGTGTGTTCCTTGATGGACCTACCAGTACTAGGCTAGGAATTGCGTCTTGCCTAAGGATACTCTACGGTGGAATAAATGGTCGCCTTCGGGGATCGAACTTGCGTTGACCTGTCTCTAATCTCCGACGCTAACCACTATACAGTGATTTCTCGTTAATCCAAACACGTCCGTTCCCAACAAAATGTCTGGATTACCGATTCATCCGGACTAATGAAGTAGCGCATGTTCTTATACACATTAAGACATAAACGGTCTGTATACTTATAACACTTTAGCAAACTCCAAATTGTCGACCGTCCCAAAAATAATCGTCTGATATGGCAGAAAACATTGTGGGAAAAGGAGAAATTGCTCGTCACGAGCAATTTCTCCTTTTCCAACAATGTTTTCAAAAGTTGTCTGCAACAAACTGGTCAAATAGTTCTGTTCCCTTACAATTTCGTTCGGATTGCGAGACATTAGGATAATCTGGGTCCGGATAAACGAGGCTTCATTGTACCACCGCAAAGCATAACCTCTTTGCAATATTCATTTGGTGATTTCACCAAGCTATCAACCGCTTACGACATAGCGCCTAACTTTGATTTTTTTTCTCACTCTAAGGATCTTTAAAAACTATTGTGAAAAAAGACAAATTGCTCTTTACGAACAACGTGTCCATAGATCACAACAGTTCCTACAAAATGCCACAAACGGTTCCATTCATCTTTTATCTTTCGTAGAGCGATGGTGCTTTTAGTTTGGACAAGAACCACCTTCCCATATGAGAGGGGGTAAACCCTTTACCAAACGTCACTTTTATAACTGTCCCAAATTAGTAGAGTTTGCAGGCGACATTTCAAAATGTGTTGAAATTGGAAAATAATCTTCTGATGTGGGAAAAAACATTATAGGAAAAGGAGAAATGGCTCGTTACGAGCAATTTCTTCCTTTCCCACAATGCTTTTCAGAGTCATCTGCAAAAGAGTGATTGTCTGTTGTTATTGTTTGGTAAAGGATTAAGAAGATTTTGCTGTCTCATGTTAACAGCATTTCACGAAAAACATGACATCGCGTTCTGAAACAGGAACTGTTGGTTCAACCAAAGCGGACTTACAGTCAGACCGTTAATACGAGAGTCAGGTTTCCATTATTGATGGTGTGATATGCCATCAACACATTCGTCACTCTATCCTTTCGAAACCCCGACCGTGTTACCTCACACATAAGCACTAAGCACAAACCCAGCGTATGATTCGGGGATCATGTGGCTACAGTGGTGCAGATGTAGAGCGTCGGGCTCTTGTATCGAGGATCCCGGGGTTCGAGACCCCGTTAGGAGCGGTGAAAATTGCCGGGCCTAACCTACAAATCGGCATGAGTATTGGTTTAGTTTTAAGGAAACAGTCATCGTGAATGACTTTGAACAAGCTTTAAGCTGCTTTCACAAAATCGATGTAAAACATACAGGTATATAATAAAAAAAAATCCAAATATGACAACGTAGTAAATGTGTATGGAATAAGTATATTCTCATTTTTGACATAACCATAATCATCAAAAGTCATAGGCATTGTCGTCAGCTTTCAATTTGATCTAGTAGATAAAAATGACTTGTGCAAAAAATTGGTAAACTGCTTTTATATGGCATAGTGATAGAATTTGGGAGGTAATTAGTATAAAAAGTCAAAAGTGTTTCATAGGCCAAAACAAAAACTGGCTGGCCTTTCAATAGGGGTGACACTATAATAATACAAAACCTTGCCCTTTATACGTGTAAAAAGACTCATATGGCTTTGAGAAAATCAGGGAAACCTAGGTGATAGACTGAAATTGATACTCGGGCAAAATAATTTCTCATATTCTAGCACGCTTGCGTTTGACACGTGGTCAATACAAATGGCGTCTAAAATTACTAATTCTCGTATATGTCAAGACCTTTCGACAGCTCAGATAGCAGGTATCATAGCAACTAGGTTACTAGGTTACTAGTTCATGGACATGGGTACCGATTTTTCGGACACACGGGAGTAACGGATACAGGAAACCAAAAGAATATGTGGAGAACGATAGCCACGACCTTCACTACCTATGAATGTGGACAATAAAAGATTTAAAAAGAAACATGAAGAGATTTTCAACTGGGTACCATTTTACTAAACAGTTTATACTTAAGATTTGCTTAAGTCTAAAAACATTTTTTTTTATTTCAATATTGAGTGAAGCTTATTGCAAAATAACACATCATTGGAATCGTCCCTCCGAGACGCTTCCAATGACGTGTCACATTGCAATATTGTACTCTCATTGAAGATACTATCCATGTGTATCAACTATGACTTACGCAATTCTTTTTAAGTTGCTAAGTAAAACGGTACCCTCGGAGTTAAACCCCCGACGATAAAACTACAACAGATATAAAGATCCAAATAACGAATAGCAATTAGCCTTAATCACTTGCAAGATAATCTAACAGACACTTCAATATAACCCCGAATTCGATTGTATCATTATATCGTAGTGTACTTTGATTATAAAACAAGTTTGTCACAAATGACCTTTGAGACACTTAGAAGTTCTACCCTTTAAGAATGATTGGATAACGTGTGAAATTGTATAAAACCTCTGTGACTAACCCTAAGAATTCTGGGTAATTTTCTAAGAATAGGTTTTCGTCTGCTTTCTTAAACCTTAGATATCTGCTCGATTTTCTTGAAGAAAGATACTCAAAGCAGCAAACAGGTACGATCACAGGCCAACCGCGAATTTACTTGGCGACTGGCCTGGATCGAACCTGTTTGCATATGTCGGTTCCAGCACTTTAAGGGTTAATTTTGGCCTTGTTTCAGCTACCCATTTACACAAAGCCCTCTTAAAATATTCATGCTGTTCACTGTAGTGGAGATTGATCAATACTACGTAACCCATAAAACAGTCTGTATTCGGTTATTCGGATGCACACTTTATTATTAATTAAGAGCGAATGGTCCAGTCTTCCTACATTTAGACAAATAGTTCTGCTTTTACAGGCGCTGACATCTGAATGGATGTTGCCTAAACGGTTTTGACCCAGTAGGCAGTAGAAAACGACACCAATCTTTATCAAACAACTGCTTGGTACTCTGGGAAATGGGCAATACGGAATACATTGGATGTGTCTAATCCAAAATACAAAATCGTCGAAGGATATCTATATAAAGTCCTTGCATCAATTGGAGATACATAAAGCACAAATTAAAAACATGTTTTTTGCAATATTTTCGATTTTTTAATCTAAATTTTCCTAATAAATATATGTTTGGTTGTCTTGAGAGGGACGTAAAACTCATTTTACTTCATATTACCAGCAAAGAAACTATATAAATACATTTGTTTTTATCGTAATCAAACCTTTTACTTAGGAAAAGATCCAAACGTAACACTCGTATTCCACGCCTAAATGATTCCTAGTAAGGAAGCAAAAAGGAAACTTGATCTTTTGTATAAATGTCATCATGTCTACTAAATAACAGGATTTGATAACAACAGAAGCCCTGTTTCGTGTACAATTAGTGGTTAAACTTGGTTTGATCCGGTTTGATCCGGGAGTCCCGTTACATCGCTTGGAATTATCAGAACAAAATTCGGAATAATATACATAATAGCCAAAAGTGTGCAAGAATAAAATTAAGAATGGTTCTTTAAGGTAGACCTGAGTATAAAGATAAAAGTAAGGGTTATAGTCTCATATATTTGCTAGGCATATTAAGGCGACTCTTACATAAGATAAGAGTGTGATATTTTTAAAGCTTTTATGAAAATAAAAATAGTGTCACGCTATTTGGGGAATATAAAATGGCTGTGGCTATGACAAAGTAATAACAATCGATACCATGTCCTTTTGGGCTTTGGTTTGACAAGTGCAGTCACTACCCCGTAGTGCCAATGTCATTTTTATTTCCACTACGACTAAAAAAAGCAGATTAGGGTCAAAATACAAGTAATAGTACTGGTTAATATTTGGGGAACTTTCCCTTCAAACTGAAAAATCTTTTAAAACAGAGTTAAACCTTATAGTGCTGGCATCGACTTCATGCTTATGCAAACAGGTTAGATCCATGCCAGTCGCCAATTAATTTAGCGGCTGGCCTGTGATCTAACCTGTTTGCTACCCTGAGTATATCTCCTCAACAAAATTAAGCAGACATCTAAGATTTTTAAAAGCAGACGACACAAAAATTTATTTCTTAGAAAATAACCCAGTATTCCAAGGGTCAATCACATTAGTTTTATGCAATAATATCCGATCTCCAAATAATCCAGCATTCTAAGGGTCAAATGTAAAACTAACAAAACAAACATTGGCATAATACAACTCTCCCTCGATGAGTCATTGTGCGGGGGAGTTAGATTGCATATCGATATTTACGATTATATAGCGTGGTGCATGACGGATACAGAAATGTTCCTAAGCATTGGATTGCACGTATGCTTTGTTAAGAATATAATGAATAATTCAAATTCGCCGCACTTCTGCATATAAATAAGCTTTGTATGTCCACATCTCTCATCCCTTTTATTTATATAACATTTCTGTATGTGTCATCTATGTTTCTAATAAGTTTCTTTCCTAATCGTTGTAATCGTTTTGGTGTTTTAAGCACAACTAAGTATACTGTACCGATTTTACAACTTAATTTTTTTTAAAATTATTTATACATTGACTCTGAAACAGGTTCTTACAGCTTAGATTAATCACTTTGATTTTTTTTTCTGGACACATAAACAGCACTCGCACCGAATGCAGGTTAATGAAAGGTCGCTGAGTGGACAACACTAATATAGGGATTCTAGCTTACTACCCTCGTGCCACTGGGTCAGGCTTTACCTCTGAACAACTGTCTTCAGTAAGACTCATTTGTGTGAGAGTATAAGAGTGTGTGAGATAAAATACCCGTAGGAAAGGGATACAATCGGTTTAAATAACCACTGTTTCTTTGTCTATAAGTCAACGTGAGAGACTTTCCTGATAATGCTGAGAAATTTTCTAAAATTAGATTTTTGTGTCGTATGCTTTACAAAACCTTAAACTGTCTGCTTACTTTTGTCGGGAAAAGATACCCAGACTAGCAACAGGTTAGATCACAGGCCAGTCGCCAAATCATTGGCGGCTGGCCTGTGCCTAACCTGCTTGCATAAGCATGAAGTCGGTTCCAGCACTGCACGGGTTAAAACGACTTTTTTAAATGAAACAAAACCGAATTAAATGAGAACCTTCAGTATAAATGCCACTGATCATGTGAAATTGTAGGTGTTGGTATCGGAGATCATGGGTTCGAATCCCGCCAGTAGGTGGATCAAAAATACGACATCGGTCAATCCAATGTGTATTTGTCATGAAAGCAGAATCAAGGGAAATTGATAAAGACCTTAGCTGTATATAAGATAGCACGATAGCTGAGTATCTTTCCTCATTAGAATTAAGCAGATATTTCATTTTTTGGGGAGCAGACGACACAAACATTTATTTTTAGAAAATTACCCAGCATCCTAAGGGTTTAAGGAAATAGTCGATAAGTTCTAAAGAACGTGTAGGAAGACCATGCTAAAGCATGAAGCGCACCAGAATATTGATTTCTATATGATACAGTCATGCCTAAAGGCGCGTTATAAAATCGATATGCCATCTGATACATTGTGGAACGACCCCTTTTTATCGACACGGTAGAAAACTGAAAACTAAATAATCGATGGGTTCCTAGACTTCATGGAGGGGTCTGGACGCTCATGTTTCTATCGACTCTTTTGAGTCAGCATACTTTAAATGATATCGTTTTTACGTCTAGAGTTCTTAAACAAAACAATTGTGTCAAAGGGAGATATTGCTCAAGATGAGCAATTTCTCCCTTTGTCAAAATGGTTTTGATTTAGAAATATAGTTTCCTTTCTTCAATTCATGTTTCATTGTGTATAATTGTAGCAAGGAAACACGTTGTGACAAAGGGAGAAACTGCTCATCATGAGCAATTTCTCCCATTGCCCCAATAGATTTTAGACTATTTCGAAATATGATATTCTTTCTTAAATTCATGTTTCATTGTGTATAATAGCGTTAAAAAAGAAAACCGTTGTGACTAAGGAAGAAATTGCTCATGATGAGCAAATTCTCCCTTTGTCACAATTGTTTTTATCTATAGAAATAAAGTTGGCTTTCTAAAATTCATGTTAGATAGTGTATAAATGCCTTTTACTGCTGTTTCATATCTTAATAAATTGAATATAATATACTGGCTTTATTCTGTTAAGGGAATGCTATGATAGCTATGATATCTGAACCATCACATGAACCTTTGTATATTGTGTTTAATTTGTTTATTTTTTTTCTCTTCTTCTTGTCATTCTACATACAGTTGTCTGTTTGACGAGAAACTGTAAAGTTTAAGTCAATAAAGAATTCTTGATCCTGATCTTGCTTCACACGAAGTGGATAAGAACGACTGATACAAAGCTCTAAGAATGGTAGTTAATCGATACTCTACATGTAACACTGTTAATTACAGAGACGAAGCTGTGTATGAAATACAATACGTGAGATACAATACATGCATGGCCGCTTATTCTCTCATTAGCTTTATTATGACTGGTGTAAATTGAAAGCGACTGCAGTTAGGCATTACAGAGTATGTGTATTCACATTTTATTCTGAAAATGGAACTAACGAAGACGTGATGACAAAAGAAATGCGCATTCCGTATGAGTAGTCTCTATTTGTGTCTTAGTTATCAAAAACTGGTATAAACATCGACAGATGTCGTTAGATATATACAATGATATGTTTGGCTAACAAGGTGTTTGAAGCTGCAATGTTACCATCTCAAAAATATGTTTACTGTACAGTTACAATTGATGTAATGCTCATACAGTTGTATATGATAAAAAGAAAAATATCAGAGAAAGCATGTATTCCCCACTATGACTAGAACTCATTAAGAGCAATATCTCCTTTTCCAATAATGTTTTCCAGAGTCGTCTGCTACAAACTGGCTAGATGGCGTTACTGTTCGGTAATTTGTTAAACTTAAGACCAAAACAAAAACTACAGTTGATTCCTTTCAACACCAATTCGGTTTAAGATTCACTCTTGAAATTTTAGTATATATTAATCATAACACCACGGAAGAAATATAAACGAAAAGTTACTCATTAATTAGTCACGCGGATAAGCTTCCTTAAATTACTCATTTCAATGAAAGAGGCGTTTCCTAATAAGATTTGATAAGGACTAGCGAGGGCTGGACTAACAAGGTTATTCCGGTGCGGTATTTCTTGGAAAGTTCGGGTAATTTTTACCTTCCCTAGTTTGTGTATCTTTTAACCAATACTCTTCTCAAATTAATCATAATTGAAAGCATCAACAAACAGCGATAAAGAATGACAGCGGAAGGGATGATTTATTTGTCATATTCTGAAGAAACCACCATAACAAATGGATAAATACTCAGAATGAGCAATTTTTCCATTTGTCATAATGGTTTCTAAAGCCGTGGCTTCATCTAAATGATTGTGTCATGATGGTTTCCAAAGACATACGCGGTATAATGCTAGTGTATGCTTGTTAATAAGTACCATTCATTTATTGTTAATTGTAAGGACCCATTGTATATAATAGGTAAAAACTCATTACCTGTCCAGAACAAGTTCCTCCAGCTGTCCAAGATCACAGGCTATATACTCCAGGGCCGCATCCGTGACCCTCGGGCACCACGAGAGGTCAAGGACACGCAGTTTGCGCAGATTCTCGGCTATGAGTTCGATCCCGTCGTCAGTCACTTTGCTACAGCCGGACAGACTAAGTATTGTGAGGTTGGGCAGGGAATGTACGATGTTCACGATACCGTGGTTCGTGATCTCCCAGCAGGACTGGAGCCGGAGAATGCTCAGCGAGTAGCTCTGCTTGGCGCTGAAGAACGCCAGCGCCGCATCTGTGACGTGGTACGCCTGAAGATTGAACTCGTACAGGGATGGGAGGAGCTGCGACACTGCCCCGACCGTGTCGTCCGCCACGTTTATACAGTCACTGACACTGAGCGAGACAATCTTGGGGTTCAAACACGACCACAGACCGGTTTCCGTTAACTCATTACACCCGGATAGTTCCAGGCGGTACAAGCCCCCGAGCTTCTTGAAAAGGATCTCCAGACCCGAATCGGTCACGTTTGAACACCTGAGACTAATGGAGCGAATCTGTTTCTTGTAGCTGGAAAAGTGAATCACAAAATCCGCGACATCATCGTCCGTAGCACCGAATAAGCACACCGAGTCGAAGCTTCGTTGTTGCAGACTGTCGTAAAAGTTACGTCGAGCGTCGTCATGCTTGCTCAACTCCCGGCACGAAATGATGGGCACCACGTTCAGCCAGAACCGCGGCTGGTACAGTATATTCTTCCACGTCTTGCACACCTGGGACAACTCGCCCCGCTCCTCCGCCGAGAAAAACATGAAGAACTTCACCAGAAAACGCTCGTCCATGAACAGGTCCCTGAGCGTGGTTGGTTGAGTTCGGCCGAATAAACTCCGTATTTTCCGCGCGATCAACGGCTTCGGGGAGCGCACCATTCTGTGACCTTGTGCCGGGGACACTGCGTTCCCGTTTGACGTTTTTGTCACGGGTTCTTTCAATGGCGCCGGCGTCTGTGTGGCTTGGGGTTGCTCTCTATGCAATCTCAGTCCGCGAATCCCGTTCGATATTTCCATGTACGCTTTACGAATCGTCGACATGATTAACCGATATTCCTCTCTTTCCAATAGCTTTAACAACAACAACAACAACTACCGAGTAGGGAGTAGGGATGGGGAAAAAACTATAACACAAATCTATTAACACTGGAGAACGCCATTATAGCTCGTATCCATTTAGAGATATGCCTCTCACGTCCGTTCGGAAATTCACTTCTCCATTGCCGATAGATCCCTCCGTTTCGACTCTATTTTTTCCAATACATCGCCTAAAGCGGGATGGATTGACACGCGGTCGGCGACTACTAAGGCACACAAGAATTCAATTCCTGAGCCATGGTTCCATAGGTTTCATACCACTGAAGTATATATATATATATATACATATACACTATAGGTTACCACATCAAGAAAGAAAAAAACATCACTAGGGCCACACCCTGGCTTTACCATACGCGTTATAGAAATACCGCTGTTAGAGAGCTCCCTACACGAGAAATCCCCCAGTAAGTTGTTTTATTCCATGCGCTCCGAGTAGCTGAAGAAGTTATTTGTTTCCTCTTCACATAAACCTTTTAAGTGATTTAACTGGTTCCACGGGCTTACTCGAGAACCAGACTAGTTTTATATATAGTCCGTTAAGAGAAAATCCATACACGCTGGAGATGCCTGGTTTTCCGAAAGCATCCAATGAATTAGACGCTACCTCACTCTCAGAAGCTACGGTTACTTTTCCAAAATACCATACGACTTATTTTCGGAGCAACATCTTTGGAAAAGCAGCGCATTTTCATAAAATCTAATATCTGTTTTATTAACGGTTTGTTTCCATGTACTCCCGGTTGAACGTTTTCATTTTCCGTCTTTTATTACGTAACCAAAGATGAAGTATTGGATATCGAGTATAGTTATAGTTCGGGTATAAAGGGTGTTTTCCAATAAGATTGATACTGTTGGGTCACAAGGCGGCAGTTTTGCGTGGTGGTTTGGCACTATGAAAATAGTAACAGAACAACATAAGAAGTAACGGGTATTGATTAACAGTAACGGGACATCGATATTTGCTTATCTCGGAATTGGATTCTATATTTACAAAGGGGTGCTCTTGCAAAAAGAAAGGAACCCTTTCCTAGCCCAAATTTGTTGAAGGATAATCCTTTATGTTTCTTTTAGGGTGAGTTGAAACGCCCAAACTCGATGGGTTCCTGTTAAGACAAAATATGCATTTCGCTTTGTCATACTATTTAGTGACAGATATTCTTCTATGATATGTTATGAAGGTTCCACATTGTTTACCATATGAGGTGTGTAAAATGATGTATATTCAAAAAAAGGATGGTGTTAGATATTGTATGGAACATGTTGACATACTCACCAATACCCATTGTATAAATGATAAGGATTGATGTCATGAAGGAAATAGTATACACATCAAAATCACGAACAGCATTGGGTGGTTTTGGAATCATTGGCGATAAATCAACCAAGCATAAGTTTTCGATATGAACCTATGTAATGCGTTAAGCTTATTGGAACATTACCAAAAACGCCATGTTTTTTGCGTCTTGTAGCAGATGACTTTCAAAAATGCATTTTGACAAAAGGAGAAATTGCTTGTGACAAGCAATCTCTCCTTTTTGCCACAACGCTTTTTCAATCTATTTACATATCACAGCATCAGATGTGAACGGTTGTTCGCATGTTTACGAAACTTTTTCTCAAGAAACTCTTTTTTATAAGTCTTCAGGTAAACAAATGTCATCTGAATTTAACTTCTTTATTATTTTTTCATTTGATAATAAGTTAACCCTGTGAAAGTCGCATAACATTTACATTTCTAAACGTATAAACGCTTTAAACATGTGTAGTAATGTGTATGTGATATTCGGATACCTCTACAAACTTCGTGATCCATTATTCATCGAGAATGTTGCGTAATCGATACACTAGTGTTACATTAATAAACGCCCCCTCGTACGGTCGACGGTCAATCTAAATATCGCTTTCTTCACAAGGGCTTGGAACGATAACTCTCTGCTTGTTCTCGAATGAACGTTTGATAATTCAATAACTCTGAGTTCCGATCGGTCAAATTCCAACTCGATCCGATATTGGCCAACCAGAACATAATAATTATTCACTTAGTCGAATAAGGATCGAAAGCCAATACTATAATTTTGTGTTCGGGTTGGAAATGATCCGACCCGACTGCAAGATAAATAGATGAAGTTGTTGTCAGAAACGGATGAATTCCTCGTAAAGATATTATTTTCTTCCACAACATTTAGAATAGTGTCAACTACGATCACATTAAAATTCAGCAAGATATACGAGATAAATAGCTAGTCTATTTCTGTTTTTCTTCTATCTATATGGGTGTTTCATACGGTCAACATTGTTTTAGTAATGTTGCGATGGCAGACTGTTAATGGTGGAGAAAGACTCATACTCAATTAACAATAATGGCTGGTCAAACCGGGTAGAATCATCGGCAATCCGTAAGTCAGTCGGGTGACTACTTCTCATGAAATTTGAACCCACGGGGAGAGGGACCGTGCGATTTCAATTCCTGTACTTAAACCACTACGCCACAGAGGCCCATATTTCTGTTTTGTAACTGACAACATCCCGTTACATGCACACACATTTGGTTTTTTACCCTTGTAGTGTAGGGACCGGCGTCATGCTTATGCAAACATGTTAGATCCAGGCCAGCTGCCAAATAAATCGGCGGCTGGCCGGTGATCTTACAAGTTGCTAGTCGTTGTATCTTAATCAGATATTTAAGGTTTTGGAAAGCAGACGGCACAAAATCTTTTTCTAGAAAATTACCCAACATTCTACGGGTTGAATAAAGGATAGTTAACAAACGGCCACTAGGACAACATTGACCTGATTCCACGCAAATACATAGTAGGTAATTGAATCATGAATGACATGATGTAGATTTATCGCAGGATCGCACAGGATTGGACTTATTATTGATTCACGAACCAAACCTTCTGTATGATATATAGACCTGTATAGAATGTTGGGTGCATTCGTTACACCCGCTTCACATACTCTACAATATAAGTATGTTTCATTTGTTAATGAACACCCACTCGTACTTTGGAGGCGTCAGTCAATCATAGTTAGTCTCCTGGGGGAAACTATTGCGGAAATGGCACTCAGGTGGTTGCCGACAAAACGAATGCAAACTATATGATTTGGAGAAAAAAGCAATTTTCAAAACAGTGCAGTTAACCCATTACCAAACAATTACGATATTTGACCAGTTTGTTGCAAATGACTCTGGGAAACATTGTTTGAAAAGGAGAAATTGCTCATAATGAGAAATTTCTCCTTTTCTTACAACGTCTTCTGCCCTATCAGAAGGTTATATTTCAATTTCATCACATTTTGAAATTTCGTCTGCAAACTCTTTAAATTTGGACAGTCGAAAATTTAGCGTTTGAAAAGGGATAAGGATATCGAAAATCCAGCAGAAGACCACGTTAAGAAGTTCGCTTTTTGATATAGTGAACTGAGTCGATGTTGAACAATCTTTCTTTATAGTATAGTAGAATAGTTGTACCTCAAATTTCTTATTGTCAAATGGTTCTCTACGTCGAAGTAAACACGGGTTCCCGAATCATTTGTTCTTTATCTCCATGTCTTTATATTTCAGACGTCTCTGTTTCGGACTCTCTATACGTCAATCATTTTCTTGAGGTCTCCTGAGTTTCGCGGTATAAATATTCTTCTGTATTTCATCAAACGGAATGATCACTCAAGAGTCTATCAGCTATAAACGACGACTTTATATCCATATACAGTTGTCCTGGTAACTGTATGAATAACTTGAAAATCAATCGAGTTGCACCGTAATCCAAGAAAATTCAAAAGTATCAAGCGTCCTGTATAATAATGTTTAAGAACTGGATATATAAACGAACTATTTCATGCATATAGTCATGAAAAGCAACGTTTTCGACGGTCGATATAGTCTATGAATTATGGAGGATAACTGTGTCGGTCTTATCTTAAACAAAATTACTGGTTATCTCCCTTTAATCAAATTTCACTAACCATGCAATGAAGTTCATGCAAGTATCATATTGTGAGCAACGTCTCTAGTCACAAGCGAAGTCAATTTTTCCAGTTTTTTTGTCTTTTTGTTTAGTAAGGGTGACATTAAAATAACCATAATACAATATACAGTATACATGTGTTAGCTTCATGCAGAAACACTATCGTGAAGCTAGAGAAAGAATTTATTTAAAATGTTTTAAGTTCAAATTCACACATGTTGCTAATGGAACCGCATCATACAAAGTTTTTCATAAAAGCTCCTACTATATTTTGCTTATTGTTTGATTTTGAAATATTTGTTGTCCTTATTCTGCAGATTAACACAATGCTGTTGATTGTCATTTGATCCACGCTCAGAAGTTTGCTGTGACCTCTGGTATACTGAACATCTTCAATGGAAACGTGTTTATTACGGAAAACGACATGTACACATTGTATTTTAACCCATAACCAAACAATAACGACATTTAATCACTATAATACAGACATAACCGGAAACATTGTGGAAAACGGCGAAAAGGTTCGTAACGAGCAGTTTTTCCTTTTCCATAATGTTTTCTGACCTATCAGAAGATTATTTCCCAATTTCATTAACTTTTGAAATGTTGTCTGCAAACTCTTTCAATTTTGGACAGTCGAAAATTTGACGTTGTCGAACTGGGTTGTGTTTAACTTGACCAAAAGCTGTGTGGAAACAAAATAGCAAAAATTGGGTCAAATCATCTCACTGGCTACTCATTTTGGGTGCTAGTTTCATTGTATAAAGTGTACAAAATAATTCGAGCAAATTCTGTTTGACGTAACAAAGCCGTGCGAAAACATGACGTCATGGTTGCGCGTTATTTGTTACCTTAGAAACGACGTTTGTTTAGTACGTTTTAAAGCGTCATGGTGAATACGTTACCATGATCGATTGGGGGAATTGATGGATTCGATTGGATTGGTTACACATTGGGTAAGCTATGACATTGTATTGTGATTTCTCAAAACTATTATCATTGGTAAGTGAATGACTTTGAAACTAATTGCGTGAAGTAATCGATATAATTGTTTCCTTCATGATACCTTGGGTATCTGTTCAACTCATTACCAATCAAGCACGAGATTTGACCTGATTGTTGCAGACGACTCTGGAAAACGCTGTAGATAAAGGGGAAATTGCTCTATCATGTATGATGTTATAAGATATAATCCAATGTTACAAAAGGACTTATTGGTTGGTTCGACTTTAAATTACGATATATCTTTTGATAGATAGACCCAATCGGTACTCTTCGGCAAATTCCGGCAGGTCGGCCTGACAACATTACCGAGGGCTTTGGGTGGAGAAACTCTATCATTAACCATTGTTTTAAACTGGACTGAAGTATTTCCACACGCTCTGTATGTAAGATAGTAACGTTATGATAAAACCTATGTTTTCCAGATACTACCAAAAGCAATTCATAGCAGGAATAAAAGCTCAAACGCGCGAGTGACGAAGAGCACAAGACCAGCACGGGATGGCTGCGTGGTAAGTTTGTACGTTTCAAACGAAACGTTGCGCAAACGGCAATTTCAAAACAATTTTATACCATGTCCAGAGCAAGTTAACGAACGACACAAAAACAACAATTGAACCGTTCGATAGGTCTAGTAAATGTCACTTGATAGATTGATATGCTTTAGTATTGTGTCCAACAAAGAATTCCTTCAGCATGTGCAATCATCCTTTAGACATAAACCTTTTGGTTTTTGTTGGTTGCAATTATCTGAGGCCAAGTTATTAAAACTGGTCGCATCAGAGGCAAATCTAACAATATGGTTTTCTGTTTTGTTCCGCATATGTTCGTACTGCATAAATAAAATACTTTCCATACAGTACTCAGCTTTCAATTGATATAGAATTTTGCTCCGGTTCGAATAGAAAGTAATAGCAGACAGTGCTAACAACTCATGATGTGTATCATAATGTCCTTGGTAACAAGGATTCGAGGATTTGCAAGACGCAATTTTAACAAATCATGATCGTGTTGGAAACCATTTAATCTCCAAAATCAAATACGCTTGTGCATTCTCATAGAGATATATCTTAATTTTAAAACTATGTGAAAAGGCAAAATCAAAGATGCAATTGGATTAGTCCACACGTTATAAAAACATGTATTTATCAATTTATTTTGTGACCTTTGTAAAGGTCATTGGTGGAGGTCATAGATATAACCTTCGACCGAGAGTGTACCTGGGTAATGGCGAAAGTCGGCAGTCACCTAGGTCACACAGTCAGGAACGGGGAGTCACTACACGCTCAAAGTTAAACAGAGACACATTTCCGAAAACAGGGGATCCGGAAAAAGCTTCTACATCTAGACCACCATCACTAAAGGTAAACACATCAGGCGCATTCTTTCATATATTTGAGAGCACAAAAATATATTTTGTTTGAGCAGGAAAAGGATGCCCTTCCTGTTGCGTTTTGATTTTTTTATTTATATATATATATTAATATTTATATATTTCTTTTTGCTTCCCGTAATAAAAGTGTAGGAACATGCCTAAAGGAAGGTACGCCACTGTTTTGCTAAGCCCTTTATAAGGTTAATGCTGTGAAACGAAAACACAATTCATTCAATCAAAGTTTGAAATGAAATGATTAAACGCCTTACACGGGTTCTTTGCCCATGCGTTCATGCGTTCATGACTTTGTTTTTTTTGCTAAAACTATTTAACTGCATTGCTAAACCAAACTATGATAATACCTGGGCTTAGATCCTAAAATCAAGACCAACTTGTTATTCTGAAATTCATTCATTCAATGTGTATCTGATCCCAGTATTTTAGTTGTATAGTAGAATGTATTTGGATTTGAAATACTTATTTTCATTAGTTTAATGAAATAATAAATGGCCAGACCACACTCAATATAATGTGTTTCTTTATATGCTTGTATTATAGTATATATATAAAAGAGCTTTGTCAAGCCAGAGTATGATGAATATTTGAAAATTTCAGATTGTATTTGTCTTGTGGATAAAGAAGCATACTGATCACGGACACTTCCCATCAATAATAGACGCTTTCGTTCACTGTTCAATTGTGCTCTCTTTATGTACCCCTACAATGTTCTATGTAGCAATGCATTGATTCACAAATTTTGAATTCATTTTAAGTTTGTTGTCTATTCCTGAAAATGTTATATACATGATCAGTGCTGTATGGGGAATCATATTGTATTTATAAAGGAGATCATGAATACATAAAACAATATTTTCCGTGAGCTCTTTGATTAAATCTCTGTATTGACGATACCTGATGATACATGTACAGTGGCATACATGGGTTTTGTTATTTGTTATTTTTGACACATTATATATAGCCCTTATAGTGCTTGAACCGATGTCATGGTCATGCAAACAAATCAAATACAGGCCAGTCGCCAAGTGAATTGGCGACTGGCCTGTGATCTAAACTACTTGCTACACTGAGTACCTTTCCACATCAAAATGAAGTAGACATGTAAGGTTTTGGAAACCAGACGACACAAGAATCTTTTATTCAGACAAGTACCGAGCATTTTAGGGTTAGTTTAGGTGCTGTGTATATTCAGTTGGTTAGTTCGCAAGAACTTGAAATAAACATTTTGTTTCATTTTTTCTTTTGTTAATCAGAAACGTTCATTGGGCCGGTTAAAGATAGATCAACATAACCTAGTCCGGATGACCCAGGCGTATATGCAGATGCTCGGATCATCCGAATTAGACATAATCACAAATTTCACATTGAATCTGCAAGATTCACAGCCTCTTCAAACAACTTATTATACAAGACCGATATACAATGCAATTTTCTTTTCAGTCTTATTACTTTGTAACTCACACCTTAAGGACCGTTTATACTAGGTAAATGTCCTTTTCACTCTTTTTATTCATAAACCCCACATTTCAGACCAGTATCTCCTCACCATTAAAATCCTCCACCAAAAGGTCTATAAATAGACGCCAGTCACGTGTAGCTGCTTCTTTGTCCATTCGTAACAAAATCCGATCGACCTCTCCATCACCATTTAGACTCAACCCATCCGCCGTATCAGAGACTGTTCAGGTAGGTTAATTGATCGTTAAGCTAACCGGGCGATTTCATAATGTTGAAAGACGGAATAGAATATGTAAAATGTGTAATAAAAACCAGGTTGAGACAGAATATCATTTCTTTTGCGTATGTCCAAAATACTGCGATTTGAGGTTAGTTTATTAAAGAATCAGGTGGCCAAATGTCCATAAGTTGTTGATACTTTCCCATCAGAAATGAAAAAAAGGTCAAGTAAATCTCGCTAAATTCATCAAATTACACATGAAAGGACGCACTGACCTTTTAGAAAACTACCACCAACAACTGCTTCTTACTCTCTCTGTGCAAACTTATATGTGAGTATAGATGTGCAGTGATGTCTCGTTAATCCGAACACGTCCGTTCCCAACAATATGTCCGGATAACCGATTCATCCGGACTAATGAAGTAGCGCATGTTCTTATACACATTAAGACAGAAACGGTCTGTATGCATGTTTATACTTATAACATTTTAGCAAACGCCAAAATGTCGACCGTCCCAAAAATAATCTTCTGATATGGCAGAAAACATTGTGGGAAAAGGAGAAATTGCTCGTCACGAGCAATTTCTCCTTTTCCCACAATGTTTTCAAAAGTTGTCTGCAACAAACTGGTCAAATAATTCCGTTTCTTTACACTTTCGTTCGGATTGCGAGACATTCGGATAATCGGGTCCAGATAAACGAGGCTTCACTGTACTTTTAATGTTTTGATAAAGATTTGTGTGATGTCTATGTTTCTGGTCATATTTATTTACTTATACGTTTCTTAGTTGGTAATTGTCGTGGCCATATTTTTGAAATGTTTTGTAAATGGCCAATGGCATATTATGTTGCCGAATGCCAAATAAAGTTGGGTTGGGTTGAGTTTGAGTTGATCTCGAACCCGGGACCTCCGCTAACAATGTGATTGATTTACCGATTGAGCCATACGGCCCGCTGACACATTTAACAGCACATTGACAATCGCACCCTCATCTACACGTTTATTATTAAAAAGGAGGCTTTTCGATCAAACAATGCTAATACTTGATTAAAAATCTACATTAAACGAGTAACGTTAAATAACTATATACTTGTTCTTCTATTGAATGTTTTATTCCCCAAAAGCTTAAACAACGAACACAGGCCATATCAAAAGGAAGCTTTTCGATTATTTTATGCTAACACTTAATTTGAATTTTACATTACACGAGTAACATTGCTAGGGTTTTGTTCATATATCAAATATTTTATTCCACAGAATCTTAAACAACGAATACAGGCGATTCCAATTCAGAACCGTAACGTGCCCAAGACTAATGACATCGGTCTGCTGGGGTTTGAACTTAAGACACGGCTCGCAATGACTAGTCCCATGCTCGTGGAATCTGTCAAACGGGGTGGAAAAGTGCAGGTCAAGAGCAGACTCGTCAACAAACGATTTATACCGCTATGGGAGATCAGTTCGCAGCAAGATCCAACCTTAATATGTAAGGTACAAGTAAAGCGACCACATAGCAGGAGTTAAAAGTCGACACCAACCCTATTGACATTGGGATTAAAGACATTGCCTTATTTTGAATAGTTTGTGATTTAGAATCATTTAATGTAGGCGCACAGCACATGAAGGATATTCGCTCTTATTGATATACAGTACTTACTATAGTATGTCTTTATTCTACCCACCAGCATATGAAAATCAAAACGGAGGGAAAGAAAGACTCTTCGAAAGGGACATTCTTTCTAAATGTGATATGCTTATTAAATGTTTCAATCCGTATTAACGTGATATTGATTAATTCTCTGTCTTTAACAAACCACAACAAATTCAATTTATAAATGTGGTAAAAGACCGTTTCCAATTTGCGTATATATAATTCTGGTAACCTTTGTATAACATAACATAAAAGATACATGGTGAAGTTAGGAAAATATGTTTAATACATAAATGATGTAATAGAAGTTGTTATTGTTTTTTCGAAATAAAATAGTGATACCTTAAAATATTGCTTGTTATTTATCATTTCCTTTATAAACATTTACAGCAATTTACATTTTTATCAGGCCATGTCAGACATCACAAACTCAATATACACGGCATTTGATTGGTCGATATACAGCGGCAACAAAACGTCCATCAATCATATGACATTTTCATTAGTGAGTTGAGATAGTCAAAATTATGTCGAATCAAATGAAGATGGACGAGGTAACTCAATAGAAAACATAAACCTTCACCGTGGCCTAGTGGTCAAGGCGTTCGCATCGAGACAGCGAGGTCGAAGGTTCGAGCCCCACGAGAGGCGTTTGTCCGGTAAATGTTTCTCGTGAGACTTGTTCCGAAATTTTCGGTTCGTGAGCCATGAGTCAGTTTCATCAGTGGTTACCGACTTACATCCGTTTGGCGCCTGGAATAGTGATAGAAGTTGGAAGGTTCTTTGTATAGTCAGTTAAAATTGTGTCATAAGCTAAACTTGCTGGCCCTTTCACTAGAAGTGACACTGTAATAAACAGAACATTCTACCCATAGGTATGTTAGTGGGCATAATAACGCAAACGGCACGACTTGTGGAAATCCGCAAGTTCGGCATACTAATAAATCGCTTCATCGGTTACATGATCGGCGCAGATAGGGATATATTTCTCATATATTTCAGATTAAGTTATTCTCTTATAAGTAATTACTGTTTCATCGGGATTGTCATAAAAGGTATTCACAATAGAAAGCGTAAGCGTTTTTTGTTGGGACAACTGCATGGATTGTTCGGATAAGCCCATTATATGGATATCTTCATTACATGATTCTATTAGATCCGTTGAATAATGAAGTTCATCTCTGCAGCTACCTTGAATTTGTAACAGTTAACGTCAACAAGACGGAAAAGACATGAGTTTGCCACATCAGTTGCCGTCTACTAGGGCATCGACACAATGACTTCCACAAGATTTCCTTCCTGAGCTCCCTAATTATAGTATATTCATATATTTCAACTTCAGATCATAACGGGTTCAGGAATGATTCTGTATGGATAATCAGGTGTTTCAGTTAGCTGTCATTAGTCTTTCTTAAAGTAAAGTTTGGACTTATTCATTTTGCATTGAGTGTGGAATAAGTTCTCATAACTTCGGTTAATATCTCTCGATTCTGCTTCTTGGATACATAACCAGTACTAACACCGAACGTCGTTTTTCGTCCTCAATCGGTTGTATCCGGTTTTCGTGGTAATTTTAAAATACAAAGCTAGGAGCTAGTATTTTGTCCGAGTAATTCGACAGCGAACAGAAATGCCGCCATTGAGAATCAAGGCTGGTTCTTTCAGTTTTGTTAACGTTTAACCGCGGAAACCCACGCTCTTAACAAAATAGACACATTTAATATATTGTATTTTCTATTCTTTTCGCTTTTTCTTTATTGATTAATAATTCATTCAGGGAAAAAAATCTCTATGTACAAATGTAGGTTTTATGTCTGCCACAAGCATTCTCGATATACTACTTTGACAAATAAGTAAATGTCTTGGGGTAGCACTTTCCCTCTGTTAGTGAAATATTTTCTAAGTCTAATACCTTATATCAACCTATATCACGACACCGGAAATAGCTACCAAGCGAAGCGAAGAATACCCTCCAAACAAACGACACAGTCATTTTTTCTAAATCAATTGAAAGCTGACTGCTGTAGAAAGTTTTAAATGAACCGACGAATATTTAAGCACGTTATTAAGTTCAGAATGTGGGCATATGTCACAAAATCGTTGAATTTGGCCTGTAAAATGAGTGCCTGGTATCGATGGAAAGGCAAATTTCGTTGACATTTGGATCCTATTTATGGACATATGTACAAATACAAACACGACTGAGCTGCTAATTTAAGGCTTATGGATGTCCAATTTCTTGTACCAAAAATTGTTCCTTCTGTGTAGACTATGGAAGGATTTATTCCAATCTAAGCATGTGTGATAGTGTACGGTTAATAGTATTTTTGGAGAAATTATCTGAACGGCGAATAGCTCGAATGTATTTCTGAGAGAACAGGTTTTAAATGCACCTTCCAATGACTTTCATCGAACGTTGAAGAACAGGGACTAGCCTGTGTTACTTACGGATCATGCCAGGTACTCCAATCTGAAAGCGTACGCTGTTGTCTGAATTTCATAAAACTTGCATCAAATATTTCTTGAATTATTTCCGGAAGACAAGATTTCCTATTTCCCTAGTTATGAGTGTATTGCCCTGTTCTGTAAGATCATATCTAATCGTTGTATTTCAAGTCACATGTGCATCTTTTAATTGTATACATGTACCTACCTCTTCTAGGAATTGACAGGTACTTTCCGTAAGAGAAATTAACTACATTAATTATTATTTTGTAGGGTTTATAGTGGGTTGCACCCATGTCTGGACATCTAAATGTTGCATAGCCGTTTATGAATGATAGAGCCGAGTGGCATTAGCTCTAACGTGTCTGTCTTGGAATAAAGGGGTCATGACTTCAATACACGACTTGGGTACATTTCTGACAATTTATCAATTCAATGAGACATGACCTATCCATCTTTCACCACTGATCGTTCATGTTAGTGTAGGGAAACAGCCAATTGCTCGGAAAGAATATTGATCAGCACTGGTAGGGATACATCAAGTTGGTACACTGACGATCATAATAAAACTGATACAGTTTTAAAAAAGGGCGTCCGCGCAAAACACAATTCAGTGAATGATAGAAACGGTTTGGACCGTAACTATATGTGAATACCATGGATATTATAGATATGTATAATGCAGTTTTGATCCTTAATACAAGCATTAACATCCCCATGTCTTACGGATTGGCAGATTTTCAGAAAACGGATGCCTATCAAAATAAAAGTACATGCATTCAGTTATTCGTGTTTCGAATGTACACCATAAACCCATTTCGACCAAGAGAACAGGATTTAGAGAATAACTTAAGTTAAATAATGGTTCAACTCCTCCTAGCTTGATTCGTGGACAGATTTATATTATAAGTGATATGGCACAACATAAACTACATGTATACTCTTGTGTTTTAATGAAAATTACAAACATCACACACAAGTTAACAAAATATTATAAATCGTTTGTCTCTTGTTTGAGATATCATTTCTTCTTGAGTATTCGTATCAACAAAACTAGTAAAAACAAAAATAAAAAATGGAAATTAACTAAATAGCAATGTGTGTACAAAAGCATGGATCCTAGACGTGCTCCAGTACCAGGGTTACAAGGGCATACAACACTCTAATTACTTTTGATCCAATTAGTCGCAATTGTTCCAGGAACAACGTCTGATGACTCATATTCTGAGAATATATATCAAAGAACATGTGCCTTTATTCTACAGTTCAACACTACCTTCAACAAAATGTTTCTTTTCAAAGGTTTACCGTAATGCATATCCTTTAAGATCACGTAAATATTACTAGGAATTAAACAAATATGCTTGACTATTCAAAGATTCACGCAAAATTTATAGGAAGTTTGTTGTCGTACAAAACGTTGAAACAATTCTCGGTGAAAGCGAAACAATAGATCTGTGTCATATGCACTAATGCTAGTACCAATGCTAAACGCCGTACACCCTTCAACCTATTCGCCGTACACTCTCTCGTACACACAGTCATATTCGCCGTACACCCATCACTTTTTTCTAATGGAGTTTACAGGCGTTTTCGCTCGAAATCTATATCCATCTCCTGTGTACATGTTCGATATGTCACAAGGGGGCAAAATAACGTGCAAAATTGTTCGTCAGGGGATTTTAAAAGATCCATTGAAGAAAAGGTATGAACCGATTTGGCTATTGAAACTACCATATCTTACACGTTTCTAGTTGATATGACTGTAATGGTATTTCAAGGCATTTGGGACGAGACTTTGTATTGTACCACTACTGTATATCTATTAATAGCTACGTGATTGTCGAATTGATTAGGTCGTATCTAGTTCGTTTATGTGACAGAGATAAGGTGTTGATGAATTAACAGCGACACTTCACCACAACAAACGACACTGTGGAAACAAAATGGAAAACACACTATCGTTTTTCGAAGAATATCTTCCTTTCTGTGTGAACGACGGTATGATTGTTAGGACCAGAATCGGATAAAAGGCAAAAAACAAGAATTCAAGCAAGGTAGGGACACTTATAGAAAACAGTGTTAGGTTTCAAGTTCAACGTTTTTTTGTGTGTGTGTGTGTTTTTTGTTTGTTTTTTTTCAACCCATTGAATCTAGATAATAACTTGGGCTATACATAAGAATTTTGGATTGTGCTTCAAATCTTAAATGTAACACTCACAATTCATTGATATGTTTCTGTCAATCAGTACATATATACACGAATCTCTGTTCCTTATATCAAATCTACCTTTAATCTTGACTCTTGTTGTCTTGTTTTATTCTGACATTCAATGTCTTGCTATGTATAGTGATGAAATGTTTTGCCTCTCATGGTCTCTTTTGCAATCGATTGACAGAGTTAAAAGACCTATCTGTTTGCTTGTATTTTCAAATGTCTTTACCTCCTTGGCCTACTCCAAATTGTCCCTGGTGTCAAGAATTAAATATCTAAATGAAAAAAAGAAATACTTTTCGAAATACTTTTCGACGTTTCAGATGTACACGTTTGTGCCAAAGGCTCGAACCGGGGACCACCAGCCTCGGGGCGACAAGCCCTCCATGCAGATAATCGACCACAGACGGAGAGACAACCGTGTTGTCAGCAGGAGCGTCCCGAACGAGCTGTCTACACTGGAAATAGTCATGGACCAGCGAAACGAGTTGTTTGACAACGAACTAGGATACAAGCGGCGCATAAAAGAAATGGAAAGCGAGGCCAAAGATATGGCAGCGGCTCTGGAAGCGGCACTTATGGAAAATAGAAGTTTGAAAAATAACATGAACCGAGGACCAACGAGGGGTGACGTCAAAAAACTTGCCGATGAAAAGAAACACCTACAAAGTGTTGTTGGCAAGCTTGCAGAAGAGAACATCGAACTGAACGAATTAATGAATCGTGTGGTTAAGCGAGGTGAGGAGGAATGGCAAGAAATTTTCGAAAATGTTCGACGGCGCCAAGAAGAGCGGTACTCCGTCATTGGTCCATTTGTATCACGTGTTGGAGGGTTAAAAAAGAGGACGGTGACAATGCATGATGGGCCGGAAATGAATAAGGATTTATATGATAGGAATTTGAACAAAATAGAGAAGGAAACACAGTCTCTCTTGAATAGATTAAAACAACTTAAACGCGAGAAAAGAGTAATTGATTATTCACTCGTAACTGGTGAAAAGAAATGCTTAATAAATTATAAAGAATTCAAGGAAGTGGGTGCTAATATGAACAGGGATTTAAACAAGTTTTCCACGCAGCTCGATAAACTCAATAATAAACACGTAGACATGATTGACATCCTGCAGGAATCTAAAGGTTTACACGAGGTAGCGGTTCAAACCGAGGCAGAGGATGTACCCGATCCGGAAATACTAGAAGTAAAGAATGTGAAAAAGAAACCAAAGAAAAGTGTGGTGGAAAAGTTGCCCCCTATCAAACCTGTTAATCGAACAAAATCTCCCGAAGCTAGTCCCCTGGTAGAAAATGGCGATATATCTTTACCAGCTATCAACAGAGACAGTATGATCGAACGCCAAAGGACAATGATTAAACAACCCATTAAAACTGGAGATGATCAGAATACATCTACAGACGCTAGTTTAAGCAGTGCTAATGGAACATTTCCGACAAAAAAGAAATCTAATGACGGAAGGTCACCAGTCAAAAGTGGATCTCCTTTGTCAAACAAGAGTAATGGATCTAAAACAAAAACCAAACCGCTAGCAAGTTCCCTGTTGAAAAAGACAGAACCATACTCTAAGGAAAATGGAAGTCCAATTAAAAAAACACCAGTTAAATCACCAGTGGCTAAGAAAGATTCCACTAACGATTTTAAAGAAAGATATGAAAAAAGAGAACGAAAACAAAGTCGAGTTTAATAATAAAAATTCCCAACAAAGTTCCGATGTTAAGCCATCGAAGGCAAACAGTGATGACTCTAAAGGAAAGACACTTGAACCATCAAAGGAGTCAAGAACTACAAACATGGCTAAAATGGTGGTTAGCGCAAAGGTAGAAAAAGCCCCACATAGATAAGGTATTTTTATTAAAGAAAGACGAACAAAGGATGTGCAGAAGAACAAATAATGATGAGTGTGAAGTTGACCATTTGCTAAATGATTCTGTGACTAAACATACTTACTTCATGGGATATCTTAAAGGCTCATGAAAGGAGATAAATGCTCTACCAAACATATTATTTGGTAAACGTTTGGTAAGGTTCGAATACAATGTAGTTATCACAAAAAAGTCAACACAACTCAAATGTGAGAGCCAACGAGAAATTAATCAGACGAGCCAGCTTAATAACTCAAATTGCCTGATTCTTTACCTCTGACCTGGTCACGTGATACACACATATTTGAACTGACCAATCAGAATTCGTTATTTTAAATATGTAAACAAACAGATTGTTGATTAACAACTATATTTCAAGCACAAATAATTTGTTTAAAAGCAGTTTATTAATATAAGGTATAATACCATTTATATGTTATTTTTATTAACATAATTAAAAGAAATCCTTATGTTTTTTCAGTCAGTTGTACTTATATCCTTTTATATGCCTTTAACAAACTTGCTGTAGGGGATAGATATCTTAAAATGTAGCAGGGCCAGGATCAGCGCTTTCTTATGTAAGAGACATCTTCGTTAAAAAGCAACGATTAATATTATTGCATGGGAATAATATGCGTTAACTCTTCATTTTTGTCCATATGGGAGAACGGATAACCTGCCATTCAACCCTTAGAATGCTGTATAATTATTTAAAAATAGATTTTTGTGTCGTCAGCTTTCCAAAATCATAAATATTTGTTTAATTCTGATAAGGAAAGATACTCAGAATAGCAAACAGGTAAGATCACAGGCCAGCCGCAAAATTTACTAAGCGGCTAGCCTTGATCTAACCTGCTCGCATAAGCATGATGTCGGTTCCAGCACTAATATGGTTAATGGAAAAAAAACTCATGTAGTTGTACCGTATTAAGGCAGACATTCACCCGCTCAAGAAGATCACATCTCATTAAATCAAAAAATAGTTCTAACACCTCTGCAACTTTCATGATCATATGTGCGAGCAGGTAAATGTCCATATTGCTCCGTAAATATACCACTAGTACGAATTTGAACATTTACTACATTATGAAGTCTACAAATAAAAAAAACATTATTGCTAAAAGATGAAAACGAGAAGAAAAACTTTCTTCGAATCAGGGATGTCTGGAGATGCTTTGCGCTTCCTTCAATGACATAACTGCATTGGTTTAAGGTCCAGCGTCCATTTAATCCTTCTAGTGCTGGAACCGACTTATGCGAAAAGGTTGAATCTAGGCCTGCCGCTAAGAAAGTTGGCGACTGGCCTGTGATCTAATTTGTTTACTACTCTGTGTATCTTTCCTCATCAAAATATATTTAACCTGTTGTATAAGCAGGAACCCGTTTCCAGCACTATAGGGGTAAAGTGTTATCCTAATACGCCAACATAGTAGCGTGTCCTAGTAGCTGTCGCCATAGGTTAAAATAAAGAATAACGGATATTCTCGAAACTTTCCACCCTTTGTGAGTGAAGGCATTTGCTATATATAGAAATGTTTAAAAACAATAAGGTATTCAATCTAACCGCATATGTAGTAAGTTTTTGTGTCATACCGAAGATTCGATGCCTTTATTTAATCGTTTACGTACGTAAATCACTTAGTACGATCTTGCATTGAACCCTCGATACATTCTCCTGAAGGGGGCTCCTTAACCTAGTTATTGGAGTACAAAACCTGGCCCCTCTCTGTGTTGGTTCAAACCCCTTCTGACAGCATTTGGACTTTCATGAGGAGCAGTTCTCCCGACTTACTAACGGAATGCCGATAGTTCCACCCGGCTTGATTAGCCCTTGTGTGGAGTTGAGTATGAGGTCTTCCTACATCACTTAGTTGGCCAGATGGCCTGAATTCTGCCTATTTGTATAAGGGTGAAGCCGGTTCAAGCACTATAGGGGTTAAAGATAAAAAGAATATACCGATCTTAATCGACCAATTTTATACATTCATAAATGACAAAGACCTGGTTGTATTCTCTAAGTGAAACAGTTGTCTTGCTTTTGTCACACCTGGCAAAGCAAGAACAAAAGAAACTGAATCGTTCAATAGTGCTGTCAAATAAACTTACCCACCACGCGTACCGCAAACAGTAAGGGACGCAAAACAAGACAAAGGCGAATAAATTAAGAACGACTTCAAACGAAGCACCCATACTCACTAAAACATGCCGAACTGAAGTGAGATGATATGTTGGTTAGAAATGGGACTGTTGATTATTCTAAGACTTTACATTCATATATATTGGTAAGGCACGCTATTCAGAATGACATTTTAATGAACAGTGGTTGTATGTGAAAGAGAGAACTACAAATTTACGAAAAGTCACGGTCTATTTACATTGAATACATTTACGTTTTCTGACATACACCCTCGTGACAAACTATTCAAGAAACTACTGATGAGGAATAAAACAGATGAGACAATATTGTTTTATACTTATCTCTCTTTTGCGTTCGCTTTCAGAACCAATTAAACAATTTTATCCAAACCATTGTATTTACCCTTTACCAAACGCCAAATTTTCGACTGTCGAAAATTGAAAGAGTTGGAAGACGACATTTCGAAATGTGGTGAAATTGAAAATTAATCTTCCGAAAACATTGTTGGAAAAGGAGAAATTGCTCGTTAAAAGCAATTTCTCATTTTCCTTCACGATTTTCCAAGGTCGTCTATAATAAACTGGTCAAATGTCGAAATTGTATGGTAATGGGTTAAAACAGCGACAGATATTTTATCTACATTCTCTACAATTAAAAAGCTCATTTCATCCGAGATATTTAACAAATATAAATCTCAGTGCTAGTGTTTTACCTGTTTTGTTACCCAATTAAAGATTTCGGTTATAAAAGCGATTCGGAAAGAATCTAGAGTCTCTTGCGCCGATTTTCGGTTGAATAGTTTAACGTAAGTGTGGGACGTTTTGTCGTGGTCAGGTTCGAACAGTGACAAACTTAAAGATCAATTGATTGTTATGAACCGCCATTTTGTATTTTTATTCTTCAATTTGAAACTTTTGAACCTAAATACGTATAACACGCGAACCGAATCCTTTATTTTGTTGAGAAAGTGTTGTGTGTTAATGGCGAGGAGTCAATTGATTAGAAACAACAGACAGATAGTCAAAGAGTATTTATCACCAAAAAGGTATGTTATTTATGTCGTTTCTAAAATCATAACACATTACATACTGAGACGTCCGATATACTTTGTAGAAACCTGCGTAAGATTGTAATTTGTTGAACAAATAGCAAGCACAGAACGAACATATCTTTCTAAATTGATTACGTTTCCCAGTTTAAAATATAACTTAATTTGTCAACGAAGCTGCATTACGCCATGTACATGAATTTTGATCTTTCTGAAAAGAAACGAATGTATGTAGTATCCAAGTTGTATAAGGTATCCTTTTACAACGGTTGCACCAGACAAAATACTTTAAAAATCTTCGGATTGAATTCTTTGACTCCATCTGACCTACCATAACTGATTGAGTTAATGATCAAAATGTCCACAAAAAAATAAATAGATATTTTCATTCAATCAAAAGCCAAACAGTTAACATACACTGTATTTATGCTCGACTATGGTGCCTAGAACTTAAATCCATAAACACTCTCAGAGGGTTGCTCGTTTGATTCAGGAGCAAAGCATAAAACAACAAATAGGTGAACTTGAATAGGCCATTTATTTAAGTATAAATGACAATAGCTTTATTTAACTAAAAACAAATTTAGTTAATTTGACCTATATACAGCAATGCTGTCAAATATTGATCCCAAATCAAAGATGGGGTGACAACTTGCACGGGGTGGTGGGTGGGTGTCTGAATATCTCATGGTTATGCTAGAAGAGACATTTATTTCTGTGCTGCAGACGACTGTCAATGTCAACTGTCGATCGAAATCGTTTTCAATATCTGAAACATACAACACAACCTTTCTCTTTTTCAGATGTACACAGTTATCAACCGGCCCGAGAAACCAAGGCACCATGGACGGGGTGACAGACCATCTCTTGAGGTTATTGACCACAGAAAGAAGCAAAAGGTAAAGCCGTACGAAGACTCGTACGAGAAACTCCGACAGCAGAAGGAGGCGCTACTGGAGGCAGAGATGAAGTACCAAAAGCGAATCCATGAACTGGAAAAGGAGGCGGCCGATGTCGCTAAGGCCCAAGAGGCGACACAGATAGAAAATAAAAGTTTGAAAAACTTCCTCCAACGCGGGCCGAAGGCGGCAAGCATCAAAAAGGTGAGGCTAGAGAATAACAACCTGCAGGAGGTTGTACGCAAGTTACACGAAGACAACCGAGATCTTGTACAGCTGGTTAATAGGATGGAGAAGCGGGACCAGGACGAATGGCAGGAAGCCTTCGAGGCGACCAGGAGACGTCAAGAGGAGCGGTATTCCGTGTTTGGGCCGTTTGTGGCGGGTCTAAACGGAAAGAAATCAACAATAACGCTGAATGATCCCCCGGATAAGAGCGTAAAAGATAACTACGACAGAGAGTTGATGAAGCTGTCCAAACAGACGAAGGCTCTGCTGCACAAGTTCGAGCAGATGCAGCGAGTTAAACGATCAATTGATTTTGCCACGGTCATGGGTCCAGCACAAAAGTGCACGACCAATGTTGTCAAACATCGAGCAATAGGGGATAAACTAAACCTTGATCTGAACAAGTATTCAGCTCGCTTGGAAGAACTGACGACGAAACACGAGAAAATGACAGATGCATTGATAACCACCCTCTCGGAGGAACCTGAGAAACCTTCCAGAAGGCCATCGAAGCAAAGTGTCAGTTCATCTACCGATAAAAAACAAGATCTTCTTAATGAACAGGCGAATGGAATAAGCAAAACGAAGAGTAATAACGATCAGAGTGAAGTGACACGAGGTAATAAACATCAAACAGAAAAGTCCAAAGCAGGCGTATCCACAACTTTTCTAACAGAAGTCCCATCAAAAAAGGAGGGACTGAACGAGACGGCTTTGAGAAAGAATAAACAAGAAAGTAATGCGTCTCCATGCAAATTTGAAGCTGGACCATTTGGACGAAATACCATGCAGAATTCTCATGAGCGTAAGAACAACAAAGTTGACTCATCTAGAGATGAAAACCTAATTGATGGCCAAGAGCACACCAAGAAAGATGAACGGGTTACATTTCAACTGGAAAGTAACTCCAAGCAATACAACTCTCACATATCTAACAAAAGCTCAATTGAAGAAACGTGGGACCATCAGAGATTCAAACTAAAGTCTGCCGAAAAGTCGGCACGCAAACGACCAGCTTCAAAATCTGCATCTACAGCCCGAAGGAAAAGTGTGGAAACTGTCAAAATAAAAAGCGAGTCAGATTTTCACGATGACGATACGGTTATTGATCATATTCGGCGTGAAAATAGGGTGAATCAGATTGAACAAGCCACTAACAGACCTAATCGGAACCGATCACCTTTGGTTTATGGACCATTGTTGAAACAACCAAGCGCTAACGATTACGGATTGAACAA
The DNA here is from genome assembly GCA_947846245.1 of Cerastoderma edule. Classification (NCBI taxonomy): domain Eukaryota; kingdom Metazoa; phylum Mollusca; class Bivalvia; order Cardiida; family Cardiidae; genus Cerastoderma; species Cerastoderma edule. The sequence goes on from OX401406.1 coordinate 25,619,562, forward strand.
ATATTCCAAAGTGAACGGAGGCACTACCACCGCAATACCTAGATTACCGCTGAGAGAAAGACAGGGTTTAAAGTTACATATGAACTATGACACTGATGAAACTCCGAACTCAACTGGGCGTTATACCAACGGTCCAGAATCGGTTAAAGAAACTAACAAACTATTGGCATCGATTGAAGGACCCGATCCACAAAACAAAAAGGAACTTTCAAAACACAAAGTCAACGAAGGATCGAAACCAAACGCGTCAAAAGGGGACGCCAAATCTGCGAAGTCGTCGGTCAAATCGTCACGAACGTTCCCAAGACATCCGCCTATACACAAGAATAGTATTCACCTTGAGCGAGCACCAAACAGCAAGGCTGTACTAAACCATCTGAAGCATGATACAGGTGGAAGTCCAGTGGAGTTCAATGAACGGTATGTCGACACGGACGAGGAGTTCGTATTGCCGGTCCCGGTAATATTCCGAGATGATGCGAGAACTCTAGAGCGGAAAAACATTCGATTTGTGTCAAAAGCTGATCAGATGGCAAACGAAATTGAGCACCGCCGTGGAAATTTCTACAGGTCTTATCTTGATGAAGATGACTAAAATGTTTTCTTGGTCCTTGGTATATAAATGGTTGACTGGTCAATATTGCACACAACAACATACATTAGAATTAAATAGAAGCCTTGTCATTCTTCTATAAACAAAGATATAGCTAAAAGCTCATCATAAGAATATTACCCATTGTTATATTGATGGATTTATAGCTTTTTCTCATCTGTAGCTCAATCCTTGTATTGCATTGGAAGCTCTATTCTGTAATCGCATTGGAAGCCTCTATATCTCTATATAGCATTGGAAGCTCTTTTCTCAAATTGCATTGGAAGCCCCTATATCTCTATATAGCATTGGAAGCTCTATTCTGTAATCGCATTGGAAAACCTCCATTTGTATAGCATTGGAAGCTCTTTTCTGATATCGCATTGGAAGCCCCTATATCTTTATATAGCATTGGAAGCTCTTTTTTTCAAATCGCATTGGAAGGTATATCCATTTATGGCATTGGAAGCTGCATAGTTTCGTCACCTTGGTAGCTCTAATATTCTATCGCATTGGAAGCTTTAAACTTCTAATAAGTTGGAAGCTCTATAGATTCATCGCATGTGTTGCTCTAATAAGCTATCGTATTTGAAGCTCTATCCTTTTATCGCATTGGAAGCTTGATCCTTAAATCGCACTGGAAGCTCTATGTTCATCACACTAATAGCTAAGATCCCTTGCAGTAAATACGCAAACACAAGGATTAACTTAGTTCAGGGTTGAATGGGAAATATTTCTTTATTATAAATATTGATTAAGAGATAGACAGATTGACGACATTGAAAAATTGACCGACCGATCGATTGATTTGTAGAGAAAATAGAAAATAAATTTTTTTATCGAATAACTGATACTGCTTGTCTCGGTGAATGTATCGATGTGTTGAATAACCATTAAATTGTACTATGTATTAATTAAAAGTGTCGCGGTTTGTTTGTATTGTGATTTAACAGTATGTTCAACAATGTTGCAGGTACATCAGCTCATACATGGACATTCATCTGACAGCAATTCAAACTAATACCTATCTCTTTTGACCAGGTACTGCTTTATTTAGTCAAAACCTAACCTCACAGCCAGCCACTTGCGCCGCAAGCCCCTACTATATATTATTGTGTTTTGTATTGCCAGCCCCAGTATGGCAAGCCGTAGCGAAGAGGAAATTGATTGTGAATGTATAGTTAAATTGACAGGTGAACTACAGCGTGCCATAGGTTTGGTCTTTAACATGCGGAACATGGGGAATTTACACTGTTTAACGATGGCTGTGGCATAGAGCCTTTTCGTTAATAAACATTGTTTATCGTATGGAACAGACGCATTTCCAATTAAAATGACAATGCCGATTATTTACTTAACCCTTTACCAAACGTTAGGTGTTCGACCGTCCCAAATTTGGAAGAGTTTGCAGACGGCATTTCAAAATGTAATGAAATTGAAAAATAATCTTCTGGTAACGCAGAAAACTGTGGGAAAGGAAGCAATTTTTCCTTTTCCAGCAATGTTTTCCAGGGTCGTCTGTATCAAACTGGTCAAACGTCGTTATTGTTTGGTTATTGGTTAAATATATGACTCCATAATGAATGTTGTTACTGGCCCAAAATGAAAAGCAACGTCTTGTCCTTAAATTATTTTTTTTCAATAATACATGTTGTTATAGCATTACAATAAGAGGGGGAAACGTTGCTCTGGTGAATGTCTTCTGAATGCATGCCGCGATGATGCATAGGTAATTTTCCTCTGTATTGTACCCCACGATCCTTTGAACAATCAGTAATTGTATTTGCCATGTGCCCTCGTTAAAACGAAACAGCTCAAACAAATCTAAGTTAAAAAGAGACAAAGCTGTTTAAAATGTAACTACATAGTAAATAGAAAGCTTGCCAATCAATGAATACGCACTGTAGTATGACGTATATGACATCCGCTAGAAATGGACTAAGATGTAGATATTTTCAACAATGCGAGCATCCTATCGAAAACGTGTCCAATTTCAAAAACCCATTTTTAGTGATCATTAAATGTTTGAGGAGATCAGTTAAAAATTCCAGTGGGCGACAATGGTGCAAAGGTAGAGAGCGTCGGTCTCTTCCACCGAGAGTCCCTGGGTTCGATCCCCGTAAGCGGCGAGGTCAAGATTGTCGGGACCTACCAACAAATCGGCGCGAGTGATGCTTTTGTAGCCAGGAAGCCATCATCGAGGATGATTCTAAAAAGCTTCAAGTGCGTCATAATCATGTAAAATAAATAAGTTTAAACCAACCCCTTGTTCTGAAGTTAAAGTTCACCTTTGGAGGGTTGGTATTGCACCAACAAAGTTCCGTTGCAATTGCTTACCGAACACTGTCTGAGTCGTTGCATTAACAAGGCGAGTACACCTGATAGACACAAGCTCCCTTGGCGATGGGCGCATACCGACTTAACCCTTAGAATGCTGGGTAATTTTCTAAAAATAGGTTTTTGTGTCAACTGCTTTCCAAAACATTAAATAGATGATTGACTTTGTTGAGGAAAGATACTCAGAGTGTCTATCACTTGGCGGTTGACCTGGATCTAACATGTTTGCAAAAGCATGAAATCGGTTCAAGCACTGCAAGGGTTAATACTTTTTTTATCCTGTCACTGGTGACATTTTGGGACCGATAACTAGGTGCCGTATAACATTTGTAATATCCGGCACTAGCCATATATCACATGCACGTGGCGAATCATGACGTCATAAGAACGACATGACGTCATGTTTACATCATTCTCTACTTATTTTTGTCCTTTTTTCTCGTGTTTTATTTTCATCTTTTATCTTTTAAAGAATACATAAATGTAACAGGATAAATAGAATAGATAGTTGGTGTCTTTGAATGGGAAATGTTATCGGGCTCGGCTTCTGTTAATATAATCAATAACGTGAAACCAAATGCTGAAACCACATACTCGTCAAAAGCATTGATTGTACAAATTAGTAAACTTAAATCATTCTAGAATTAATGCCGGTTGATATGGTTGATTTTGTTCGCTCCATTGTGCTTTTTATCGATTTGACAAATCTGCAGTTATATTTCGATACCTAACTTACAATTGATGTAGCCGCCAATAAGGGCGGTTTAAGCTTAGTTGAAACTTCTTCATTTCGATAGTCAGCAATGGGTAGTATCTTTCATGAACACCCCAATACCTGTATTTGGATTTGAACCCAAGCAGAGATGATTCGTGCGATTTCGGAATCTATACGTTACCCATAATTCCACGGGACTCGCCCCTTAGTGAAAGGTAACAAACGAGCGTATTGTTAGCCTAGTGTTACATTTTCCGTTACGCAGCTCCCTAGGTTCATACAGTCGAAGGCAATTGATTTTAATCCATTGTGTTGTTAACATGAATGAAACGAACGGATTTGTCAAGTGGTTTGGATTTATCTTGTAATTAATTCGGGGTGAAAGCCTACCGTTGTCAAATACCTATTCCAAAACAAACCGAACATAAAAACGAAAATGGAATGTCGGACTACATGTATCTAAAACGGTATGTTTTAACCTATTTCCTTATATATGCAAATGATAATCGTCCGACTCTTAGCAAGTGTGTTGAAGATTCAGATGTAATTGAAAAGAGACTAATGATAGAATGGAAACGTTCCAGTTTTGTGAGTTTATATTCTTCGCCAGGCCGTGAACCTTCTTTAAGTATCTGCAAACAGCCTGACAAGCGCGACAATAGTGTTGTTATCTAGCGAACTTTTAACCTTAAAAGTACTGGAACCGACTTCATGCTCATGCAAACAGGTTAGATTCAGATGAGCCGCCAAGTAATTTGGCGGTTGGCCTGTGATCTGACCTGTTTGCTTCCCTTGTAATCCTTCTTCAACAAAATCAAGCATGTATCTAAGGTTTTGGCAAGCAAACGACGCAAAGATCTATTTCTAGAAAATACACAGCACTCTAAAGGTTACAGCACGAAGACATGGCTCCTGCTGCGTCATTGTGATCGTTGGTCGTTTGACCTTAATCGTAAATGCGTTTGTTTGCACCTGGTGAGCTTTATCATATGTGTACATGCATAACGAGCAATAATACTGAACTTTGAACACACCAGCTTTGGGCGCTTGCCGAACTTACGAACAACATTACAGACGTGGCAATGATGATGTTCATTCTGACTATAGGTAAAGGTCTGGTACAGGAAGGATTGAAGTATGCGCCACCAGATTTCTATTTCGCTAATAGAAGTAAGAGTTGGTCTTTGTCCATGAAAATGTCATTTACATACACAATACGTTTATGCATAAATATAAAGACTTAGATATGTAACGTAGTTAAGCTGTCTTCAAAACGTCCGAATATTACAGTTTCTCTTAAATGTTGAATGAAAGTATAGAAATACGTTTGCATGATCTATCAACACTATGGCATATTTTACAGACAAAGTAGTCATCGACACCAAACAAGTTTCTATCTTTCGTCTTTTTTTAAAACGACCGAAAAAAATTGCCATCAAGAATGATTAACCTCTTTTTAAGTGCATGTACATTTAAATTCGTTTGTTTATATTCAAGAATGATGAAAGCACCCTATTGTCAATTCAGCGTTGTCTGTACTTTTTTTCGATCGGCTTTGATTGTAAAGACCCGATAACTTGAAAATAGTTTTCTAAGCGTAATTCGGCTTGGTGATCTTTCGTACAATTCGTATTTATAATGATGACCTAGTTTAGGACATGATCAATTTGAACAGTCTTAACCCTTTTAGTTCTGGAACCGAATTCATGCTTATGCAAACAGGTTGGATTCAGACCAGCGACCAAGTATTTTGGCGGCTGGCATGTTATCTAACCTGTTTGCTACTCTGGTTGCTCCTCCGAGTATCTTTCCTCGTCAAAAATAAGCAGACATTTACAGTTTTGAAAAGCATCTTTTTTTTAAAAAAAAAAATCCCAGCATTCTGAGGGTTAAATTCGAATCGATACCAAGTATTATTTAAATCTACCGGAATTGATCTTAAATATTCCTTTTTAAGCTTCAATACTTGACTTCTTTATTAATTATTTATCAATTGTTTGTCTTTCAGATAGTACAATCTTCAAAGGAGAGAAGACAAAAACCGATAACCTTAACGTCACATACAATGGGCTCTCTTCATTATATGTAGCAATGCTTAAAGACATTGCAGAAAATGTGATTCTCACACACTCTTGCAAACCTTTAACAAACAATTACATCCATGTGTCAATAACATATGGAACAAAGATGAAACTTATACAATTTAACTCATCGTTGTGGAACTGGTTTGTGTGTCTCCAGTTTTAAGAATAAAGGATGAAACCATGGATTATCAATACAACGGAATAGATAAAGGTAGCCTAGTAGGTGTGCTTATTTAATGATAAAAAATGTGTGATAGACGATAGGCTTAAAGTTATTTTTTCGGGATTTACTTATAGATAGTAGAAAATACATTTGACCAGACTATAAATGGCAGAATTGTCAGATAGCAATGTTGCCGACAAGAATGCAGAAACAGCTTTTATTGCATGGTATGAGGATATCTGTAGCGAACGGATATCTATGCTTGAAGCGGAGGAAGGCTATAAAAGGCGCGTTTGTGAGTTAGAACGTAGCAACGCTGATCTACTTGAAGCGTTTAACGAGGCACAGAGTGAAATAAACCATGTAAGGGCAAAATATGAACCACAGAGCAAGTCAGGTGAGCTTGTCTACACAGAACCTTATGCTCAAATATTAAGCGACAGGGATAGATTGAAGCGGGAAAATGACGATCTAAAATCAAAACTTGAAGACGCTAGAAAACATTCAGAGGAGCTAACAGTGTCCTTAACCAGTACACATCAAGATGGTAAGAAATTTGACAAAGGTGATCAACCCGGGAGATTTAGTGAAAAAACGAAAACAAAACAATCGCATGTCAAAAGAAAAATGTGTTATCTAATAACCGGCAAAGACAGGATCATTGCTTTAGAAAAGGAAGTTCTTAATCTTCGTCTAAAGTTAAAGGATGCTAAAGACGAAAACGTGAGCTTGAAACTCAAACTAAACGATTACGAAAAGAAATTAGAACACGTCAATATAGCTTCGAAGGCGTACGCCGATACTTTAAAACAGTTCAATGGTGCTATAAATAATGATGGAATTAAAACGTTAATGGGCAAAAAGGATTTAGACGTAAACAAGAACGACAAAATGACGTCATTATCGACGTCAAGTCTGACCTACCAGTCCATGTTTGTTTCACGGAATTCTAGGAGAAAACTAATGCACAATGCGTCCACTTTGTCGTTGCCAGCAATACGGAATAGCGATACGTCAACTGTGAGGGTGGATCGGGAACTTTTGAAAGGTTTGTCCCGCGCCTATAGCAGACATAGTGTGCTTTCGGATGTTTCTTCTCAGGCAAAAAGAGAATACACGAACAGTGAATGAAATGTTGATTTTAACATGCATGATGGATCCAACACTGCCTTTGTTAACTATGAACTCAATAGGTTAAAAGAACTACTGGGGTTCGGGTTCTTTATGCTTTATAAGAACTGTTCTTTTTCTAGAATATCATCGATCGAAGTGTCCAATCTTATCATAAGAATTAAGATATATGTGACATCCACAAGTTCTAACAACAGGTTGGCATGAATAGCCAAGAGGAGATCTGTCTTAACTATCAGAATGCTTTGGATTTTCGATTGCTTTTACAAATACACCAACCATCTGCCTTAAATCGTTTCCAAAACTTTTCAAAAACAGAGTCATTGAATGTTTCATACAAGAATGGCAATGTTCCCTTGAGTCTAGTTCATCTCTTTCAGAACTAAGATATTTCAAACCTTATTTTGAGTATGAACAATACTTAGACATTTTGCCGCCAATCTTAGATTCTTTTTGTCGAGAATGAGATTATCGGCACACTCTCTAAGGATACAGACAAGGGGTTTCACCCAGAATGCTATACCTCGAAATGAGAGATTTTGTATGTGTTGCACATCCCATGACATTGAGGACGTTTATCATTTTATTTGTATTTGTAAAGCCTTCGAAAAAATCAGAAAACAATATATTACTGAGTATTACTATAAAAAAAAACATCTGTTTTTAAGTTCAATGCTCTCCTGTCTACAAATAATGAAGCTTTACCGATTAATTTGGCAAAATACATAAAAACGGCATTAGAGGCACGTCAACTATTCTTAAGCGTTCATAATCATACTCAACAATCTTAATTACCTTTTGTTTTTACTAATTTCTTCACTCTTTGATAATCAAATATTGTTTTACGTGTTTAGTATAACTTTCCTTAAAAACCACATGGTATAATACTTTGTATGAACTATGTATAATATGACTATGTACTATGTACTTGTTTAATAAGATATGTTCTGTTCTGTTCTGTAATTTTCTAAAAACATATTTTTGTGATGTCTGCTTTCCAAAACCTTAAATCGAGCAATTTATATGTTATATTGCTACATGCCCGAAAAACATATTTATCTTATAACAAAATCCAACATACACATGGTAGGAGTTTAAATATGCATTACAGAAAAATGATTGCATATCCTATTTAATAATTATTTCAATAAAGTTCTGTGTTTATTTGTGTTTCCATGAAATATAGCTCATATTAAATCATGGTTTTTTGTTGTTGTGGTTCTTTTCTTCTTCTTTTCTCATTTGATGTTAGGACGCATGTAATAAGATGTTATGTACGAGTTAACTTAAAAAAAAGCCATAATGACGTTTGTTCGTTTGAGCTTGACAACCCTTTTTTTGCCGAACGGGTCAAAACGTTCACATTCATAATTTAAAACCGCAAAACAAAGCGTTTATTTGACGGAACAATAACCACTGATTTAAAGGGGAGTTTTCAAAAGTGATTGAAAAACGTCGATTCGACCAACTCGTTGTGAATTGATACCTATGTGAACGTATTTACCTGGCTAAACACTGAGGATCGATAGGAATTCCGGTAAAATCATCATTGAAACCGAATATTTGGACCGAGAGGCGATAAAAGGGTGACCAAGCGCTGCATGAATCATTGACAACATTCGATGGTGTGCGACAGGAGATATTAAGGCAATCGCATTTAAGAAAGGTAAGAAATAAGTTTTGTTTGTTTTATCTACGATTTACTAACTAGTATACCTTGACTAAGTGTGTGATTTGTTGATATCAAAACCTTATCTTGTCACAACTCTTTATCAAACGCTAAATTTTCGACTGGCCAAAATTGAAAGCGTTTGCAGATGATATTTAAAAGTGTAATGAAATTGAAGAATAATCTTCTGATAGGGCAGAAAACATAGTTGGAAAAGGAGAAATTGCTCCCTTTCCAACGATGTTTTCCAAAGTAGTCTGCAACAAACCGGCCAAATGGCGTTATTATTTGGGAATGTTTTTCAGAGCACTGTTCTGTTTTGAGCTTTGCTGTATTAATGTTTAACACGTGCAAAGCTTGACAAAGTAATTGAATAAATGATGAATATGTTGGAGTCCGTCACAATTCAAGAGTAGAATATAAAACGTGTGGGTCTGAATTCGTAGTCAAAGTGACCTATGACATTCCTCTTTAAATCGGTGCTTACATATGCGTGAACAATGTTCATGCCAGAATTTACCCAAAGTTGGAATTGCTTGTTGAACGTAGATCGGCCCAATATCACAACATCAATTGATTAATGTATATACATTGCACGCAGAAGTTTTGAGTCCACTTTTTATCAAATCCCGGCGATATTATTTTTCTTTATGAAGTTTGGTCTCTGTTTGTTCTAACCCCATTTTCTAAACATTAGATTGACTGTCTGTTTCAAACTGAGTGAGAATTGACCTCGCGCTATTAAAGAAAAAAATCAATCAAATTCCATTAGTGTATTACGTAAATAAGGATCAGTCTATGTACAGATTCATGTAGCCATATACTCGGAATTGACTTTCCAAATAGCATTTGTGCAACCGAATATTTGGTCTGCATTATTTCAACGTGTACACCGTTTACAACATATCAAGTTGTAATAATGAAAATGAAAAAAAAACTAGGCAAATGGTACACTACTTATTAGGCTATGGATGTCGTTTGTTATGGACATAGTCCCCTTTTGTTAAAATAAACTCGAATGATACCTGATATTAAAACTTAAGCAAACGACAATTGTAGCAAATGGAAAATGTTCTCTTTTGAAATGTTGAATTGGAAACGATAATTGGGACAGATTTGGTACTGGTCAACATGCCATTTTTTTCCGTCAGAGTGGTTTTTTCAGTCTGTAAGGAAATACTTATGTTTGGTTAATGAAAATACTTAAGATGGGTTAATTCTTTACCACCCACGGAAATTACTTGAAGTAGACAACTTTAGAAAAGCTTCATAAAAATCTGAAACACCGTTTAGTTCTGCTGATATGATTTGTGAATATATTGAAAAAACCATTGTGGCAAAAAGGAGAAATTTCTTGTCCCAAGAAATTTCTCCTTTTGCCTCAATGCTTTTTTGACGTCGTCTGCTGCAAGACACAAATTGTCACGTCAAATGGTAATGTGTTAACCCATTACCAAACAATAACGACATTTAACCAGTTTGTTTCAACTTCTCTGATTCCCACAATGATTTCTATCCCATTAGAAGATTATGTTTCAATTTCACCACAATTTGTATTGTTGTTTGCAATCTCTTTCAATTTGGGCCAGTCGGAAATATGGCGTTTGGTAAAGGGTTAAGGAAAGTATATATGTGTATAAACAATGTGGTACTCGATGGAATCTTCTATCTTCTCCAGACTCGCAATGACGACGTCATACACTAACAGACCACCTCCCATTAACACGGTGGTGTCGAGTAGCTTCGACAAGGCTGCCTACAGGACCTACGAGACAATCAAATCGGAGAGAGATGCGTTAAAGGAGTCCGATAAATACTACAAGAAGCGAATAGAGAACCTGGAAGAGGAGAATAAAGAACTGTTGAAGTCCTACCAGGGGATCTACGCCGAAAACAAACTTTATATCAGCAAGCTCGAACATGGACCCGACGCTCAGAGAATCCGTGGATTCAGGGAAGAGATTAAGCGACTCGAAGAGAAGGTTGAAACACTTAAGTCTCAGAACTCGCTTCTTGAAAAGGAGGTCAATGCAACGAAGAAAGACTTTGATACGTCTATTGAGGATAAGAAGCGCGTAAATGATGCAATGAAGACGGAACGATTGCTCATTAATGAAAAGATTGGTAAACTTGAAAAGGAGAATAGGGAGAAAGAGGAACAAAAGGAAAAGTTTGAGAAACAAATCCGTGAATATGAAACAAGAATAAAAAATCACGAAGATGAAACGGACGGACTGTTAAATAGATACAAAGACTTGAAAGCCGAGAATATAAAACTCGAAAGTAGGTTTAAGAAACAAAAGAATCTGCTTGAAGACGAATTGAAAGAAACTAAACTGAACAATAGAGATATGGCGAAGGAAATTATACTGCTCAAGACCAAAACTTCTAAACTAGAATCTGAACATAATTCAATGAAAATTGACATTGAAGCTGCAAACAAACAATTAGAATACCAGACAAAAGAGTTAGAAATCTTCCAAACGCAAAATACGAAGCTTCAAAGAAATATGACAAACACAAATCGACACCGAGAGAGAATGGAGGATGAGTTGCGGTCGTATGAAACTATTATGGAAGATGTCAGAAAGAACGGATCGGAAGCCGTGATTGAAGAGCGTCAAAGGTTCAGGCGAAGGGAAGAAAAACTGATGAAACGCATTGAAGATCTGGAACAGGAGATCAGTGAACTCTCGTACGAAAACAAGAACCTCACCGACGAGTCGAAAGCTATTCGAATGAGAATGGAGTCTGCGATATTGGAAAAGGAAGACTTGGAGATGTCTGAATCAGCCTTGAAACGACGACTGCAAGTGCTTGAACAAGCAAATCTTGATCTCGATCGACAGACACGGTTCAAACAGCCGAGAAGTCTGCCCTGTGGAATGAACGGAGCGACAAGGAGGCGAGATTCAAAAGCGGAACAGGAGACGACAGAGAAGATAGAGAAACTGGAATACGAGAACTGGCAGCTCAGTCGGAAGATGAAGCTGCTTGAGCAAGAAGATCCGACAACGGTACATTACCAGGAGAGCGTACGGAACCTTGCTAGAAAGTCGAAGGATATACGATCGGCCGTGGGAATGATCCGTGCGGAGATGCCCTCGCTAGCCAATACAACTGATGGAACTTCCTATATGAAACGGTCGAAGGCACCACTCAGTTTACCTGCTGTAAAAAGACATTAGTAACATGCTGCTTGATATACCAATTACGAAAGAAATACTCCTTGTTATGGTATCGAACTTGTGAAGTTGTTGCAATTATATAAAACTTGTTTTTTTTTTTTTTTTTTTTTTTTTTTTTTTTTTTTTTTTTTTACTCTCTCTTTTTTCAGTTAGTGCTTAAAACTCAAGCCAATTTCTTCCACCCGTCAATTGGTATGTGAGATTCGGGGGCCATCCTTCTAAACACCTTACACCATATACAAATATAAAAGGCAATTTTAACTTATTCCTATCCAAATCTTCAAATAATAAACAAATTGAGCTCTGTGTATCTATCTGCAAGTAGGCAATATGTGTCATGTATCATTATGAATAAAAATGAAGGATTAACGAGGTTTATAATTATTATCTTATTTTTAAGATTTACTATTTTCCATTACCCTTACAATTCTCTTTCATGTGAGATTCCATCTAAAAGCAATAGCATCATAGGTTATCCGCCATCCTTAAAAATATCGTCTGTCTGATTTACTTTATTATTTTGTGCGATAATTTTTCTCCAAATGTTGACCACATATTCCAGTGAAATATTCTACCTTGATTATGGTAAAACGGGTGTGTTTCAGTTTGCTAATGTTATTTAGTTCAATAACTCGTGCCAAACAAGGTTTCTTTTCCAATTTGTTGAATATGGACAAAACTGACGACATGATGTTCATGTATATGAGATATGAAAATAAGTGTATTCTTAAGGTATTCCAACGCTGATGGAAAACTTGTATTTGCTTTGAATAAAGAATAAATTGAAATTAAATTACGAAAGTGTTTATTATTTCAAAGGCATTCACCTAGCCAATTTTCCGAATTTGTTTTATTTTAAATCTATATGTACAAAATGAATATCAATAATTCCGTAATTAAATCCATATTAATTATCCTCCCTTAATCATTAATTTAACATTTAGATTAAATTTACACGAACAAGAGGTTGCAGATAAAAGGTTCAATCCACAACAATTATAATGATATAAAACTTGATATATAACGGCATTTGTTATGACAAATCTTTGACCTTGTTATTCTGAATTTTCTGATTTGTCTCCACCAGGGGTGGAATACCTTAAGACTGAACATTTTTGTTTACAACTAAGGTAATGGTACACTTATTTCTGAACGTACATACCTTTGCATCATGAGTGTGACAAGCTTTATCGAGTTATTGTTATCGCATCAGTAATAATTCTTTAGATATATTAGTAGTAAAGGAGAGGACCCTGGAACAGACCGGTGTTCCAGGGTCCTCTCCTATTCTGGGGTGGTAGAGCAGTCTGGAACAGAAATCGTTGAAAAATGACTAAGTCCGTAGATTCCTGGGACAAAAAGTTGGAAAAATTGTTCAAAAATGACTAAGTTCGTAGGTTTCTGGGTAAAAGTTATAAGTTTTTAGGTTAGGGCAAGAAATAAGAAAGAATACCCCTGTTCGAAGTTCGAATTCTGAGGTAAAATTTTCTAAGTTCGAATTCTGATCGAATTCTGAGCAAAAATGACTAAGCTCGAATTCTGAGGTAAAATTTTCTAAGTTCAAATTCTGAGTAAAAATGACTAAGTCCGTAGATTCCTGGGACAAAAAAAAATTGTTCAAAAATGACTAAGTTCGTAGGTTTCTGGGTAAAAGTTATAAGTTTTTAGGTTAGGGCAAGAAATAAGAAAGAATACCCCTGTTCGAAGTTCGAATTCTGAGGTAAAATTTTCTAAGTTCGAATTCTGATCGAATTCTGAGCAAAAATGACTAAGCTCGAATTCTGAGGTAAAATTTTCTAAGTTCAAATTCTGAGTAAAAATGACTAAGTCCGTAGATTCCTGGGACAAAAAGTTGGAAAAATTGTTCAAAAAGGTTTCTGGGTAAAAGTTATAAGTTTTTAGGTTAGGGCAAGAAATAAGAAAGAATACCCCTGAAAATTTCTAAGTCCGAAAATGGATCGAAAATTTTCTAAGTTCGAATTTTTGAAAATGGGGCAAAAATTTCTAAGTTCGAATTTTGAGTAAAAATGACTAAGTCCGAAAATGGATCGAAAATTTTCTAAGTTCGAATTTTGAGTAAAAATGACTAAGTTCGAATTCTGAGGTAAAATTTTCTAAGTTCGAATTCTGATCGAATTCTGAGCAAAAATTTCTAAGTTTGAATTTTGAGTAAAAATGACTAAGTCCGAAAATGGATCGAAAATTTTCTAAGTTCAAATTCTGAGCAAAAATGACTAAGTCCAAATTCTGAGGTAAAATTTTCTAAGTTCGAATTCTGAGCAAAAATGACTAAGTCCGAAAATGGGTCAAAAATTTCTAAGTTTGAATTCTGAAATTGATTGACGGAAGTAAACATAAGAGAACTGTGGTATATGACCATGGTGCTCTCTAACCCTTAAAGTAAAAATGACTTGACAAATATGAGAAGTTCTTTCGAGAGAACTGGTTGGCCCTGAAAAGGGCCGTTTGGTGTGTTCCCTATGGAACAAAGCTGTGTTAGGATGTTAGTTCTTTTTCTTCGGTATGCGTGGTATCTTGAAGTTGTTGATGTTTTTTTCGTGTTTTCCTTGACCGGTGGCAACGGATAATTGGTGTTTGTCAACTGCTTTCTGCTTTTTAGGTGATTCTGCTGCAACTGTGGTTTTTCGCTTTCTCGATGTTGATTGTTGTGAGGAGGTTGTCTGTGTCTGTTTTACAGCATTTGCTAATGCATTTACTAGTTTATGCAGACTTGTTTTGTCCAAATCAATTTCAATCGGCAACTTTACTGGTGTCGATGTAACTTCCATTTCCAGATAAGTTGACTTCTGAAGCTTGTCAATGGTATGGTTGAGTTGTTGAATACTTGTATCCAGACATTGCAGCTTTGTAAGGTGAAAGTTAAATGTCTGCAATTCGCTCAGGATGTTGTTCATCACACTGTCTTGCTGTGACTTCAGATGTCGAACTTCATTCAAAATGGTGTGAAGTAACGTATTGTCCCCAGTTGGCAGCATAGTTGTTTGTGTTGAATTATCAGGCTGGTAATGGTATTGCTGTGTTTGGTAACTCTCAGGTCCAATGGTATTTGACATCATATCAGATGGTATCTGATTGTCATGAGAGTTGAACGCCTCAGCAAGTAATTCGTCAAAGTTGAGTTCCATGGTTGTTCCGTTCAGCTACAAAGTTGAAATGATAACGCTTACATGAAATGACGTCGTTTTTATACCGCCAAAGAGGATTGAAATAATATCCAATGAAATTAGAGGAATAACGTCCAATGAATTAGTGAAATACTGAAGTAACGTCCAATAGAAGTGTACGTTAGTTTTAAAAACGTGATTGGT
Source organism: Cerastoderma edule (assembly GCA_947846245.1). Taxonomy (NCBI): domain Eukaryota; kingdom Metazoa; phylum Mollusca; class Bivalvia; order Cardiida; family Cardiidae; genus Cerastoderma; species Cerastoderma edule. The sequence continues at coordinate 25,634,770 of OX401406.1, forward strand.
TAAATATTTAAATATTGGAATGCGGAGTATAAAAAAGCTTGCAAATCTGAAAATAGTTACAACTTCATAGCAATATGGAACCATTGAGACGGCAGGTTGTTGATTTAATCAACCAAGTCAAGTTGGTCTCTGACCAACTTGAACATCTTAAGAGACAGATGATACCGCCACCACCACCACCACCGCCACCGTCACAGACACCGCTTTTTCCCCAAAGCGAGGAATGTTGGGACGACGACGATGAGCCGTCGTTCTACCTAAATGCCGGGCTGGACGCACAGCAGCTAAGGCGACTTGATCGCCGAAGTGCGAGCAAGTGTCCGGCTTGCGGAAAGATTGGAGGCTGTTATCATTGAACAGTCTCCACCCAAACGGCCCTTTTTAGGGCCAACCATATCCCACGAAAAGATTTCCTCTTCAAATTGTCAAATTGTATTACCATATGAGCATCTTATGATGACAAAGAAATGTACCCCTTATAAAATATGCACGTGCTTAAAGTGACCCTACATATTTTAACCCCAAAACCTCTGGAAATTCTTTTTGTTTAAAATATAACATCATATTTTGTGATGATAAAAACTGATTTACCATAAAAACTGAAGATAACTTTTTCAGAATTCACGCATACCGTAATGTTTAAGTATCATCATTCTGATTGGTTGATTTCTTAAATATTTAAGAAGTATCTTAAATATTTAAGAAGTAGGTCAGTGGGTCAGTAGGTCAACGAAAATGTTAAAGTTAGCTGCTAGGTCAGTAGGTTAGTAGGTCAACACAACTGTATAAAAAAGGTATGATTTGATTGTTTTAAATCATATTTCTGAAAATGAAGTCTTTTGTGAAATTTCTTCGCCGACTGTTTTGCAAGTCAAAGCAAAGATCCAACGATGACAGGATCCGGGAGCAGGAAGAGTTGGTGGAGGAAGAGGTGAAGAACCACCGGCGGAAAGCACTTTGTGCTTTCTTTGAAAGGCGAGGGTATGAGTATTATACTCGTACACCCATCGTTAAGATGGGTAACATATACCCGGACCTTTCGGAGTTTATGCCTCCAACTGAAAATGTTGCTTGGAAGGCTAAACTCCAACAACTATATCCTGGTCTAACCTATTTCTAAAACAATAGGGGAAACCACGGAAGCCCTTTTAAGGGCTACACAATGTTCTTGAGAGATTCTTCTTGAAATTGTCAAACTTTCTAAACAAAAATAATAAAAAACAATTGAAATGGTTTACATACTTTTATTTCTTTCTTAAACATATGATAACAGTTAAACATATAATAACAGTTAAACATATAATAACAGTTAAACATACAACAAAATTTTTAAAACATTTCTTGGAACAATATTAACTTGAGAGTTCATTACACTTTGATAAATATTTACAATTCTAACTTTTTCTTTTTCTTTGGAATACCAGAACATACACGTCCTTTTCGCTTTTGAGGTTTTGCACTTTCTTTCTTAACAATTAAAGAACACACTTCACCTTTCTTATGCTTTTTTGAATTACAGAAAAAACAGTTTATGTTTGATTTCGATTGTTCTTTCAATTCCTTTTTCGGTTGTTCCTTTTTCGGTTCCTCTTTCGGTTCCTCTTTCGGTTCCTCTTTCGGTTGATCCTCAAATTTGATTTTGTTGTCCTTGTCGACTATTTCCATTTTTTCACTCGAATCCAAAGTTTGTACAGACTGATTGTTGTCTGTTTTGATTTCCACCGTAGTTTGAGTTGATAGAGTTGTTGCAGGTATCCTTTCCGTTGGAATGATGCGTACACTTTTTCTTGTTTTCAAACAATATCTGCTATACTCGTTACAATACGATGTAAATGTTCCAACGAAATCCATGTCCCGATGTTGGGAAAGTTCGTTTTGTGTTGAAAACAAAACTTGATGCGTAACCGGGTTTACGTACACATACGTATAGATTCCAACGCGTTTTGTCTTTTCAGGACAATTACTAGACCAATGTCCTGTCGTCGTGACACACGAAGCAAAACTTAGGTCTGCTTTGATGCGGTCTGTAAAGTTCATCAATACCGAGTATGTCGAATTGTCGATATTTGAAAATCTGGTAGATATCCTGGTTGTCCTGGTTGTAAGATGAAAACGCCCCAACATAAACCCCCACATGCTTGATCTCGTAGTCGGTAGGAATGTTGGTAATTTCATACTCGTGCGTATATGAATTAACATATACATAGCATATTTTTGCAGGTTGATAGTTGTTTACAATCTCTGCCATTTTGACAACTTTAATATTACGTCTGTTCTGTAAGAAGAATGAAATGTAAATGTTACATTGTTCCATGTTTGACTTCTATTTATACGATCCGGTTGTTTTTGAATCATGAGCGAGTTTATAAAATGTCTTGATGATATGATCTTTAAACCAATGTTAAACTAGATTTCAAAGTATCAAGATGGTATTTAAAGAGAGTAATTCACCTGTAAAGAAAAAATGGAAACGAATTAAAGTTACGGAAGAAAGTGAATCGGAGAATTATAGCGATGATGACTTTTTTTCACCTAAAAAGAAACCTGTGAAGATGATACAAGACAGTGCTTCAGAAAATGAGTGCACCGATGAAAAATCTGAAATGATGGACATGAAAAAAATGTACGAACTGAAATCTATGACGAACAAACAGTCCCGTAAACTTAGAACTGAATCACATTTATTACATGCAAGTTTTAAAAACTTTGAGGAACTACCTCCACACCAACTTGAACCATTATTTGATGATGTTACCAGACAAATCAATTCGATGTTACACACCGAACCATCGGATAAAATCAGAATGACGATTAATCACCCAGCTTTGGATATGGGGATTCATATTCCTTTTACAGACGCCGCTCAACTGACTGGAAGTATTATTTTGAATGAAATTGAAAAAGTGTTACAATCCAATGCAGATTTTCGGATGAATGATGGAAACATGACATTTGATGTTACACATACCCACCCACCACAAGGATGTGGTTGGATGTCAAAATCAACAATAGATTCTGTTGTGTTTGCAAAGAAGAAAACATCGTTAGTACAAATTAACAATACCAAAGACAGTATGTGTTTTGCAAGAGCGGTCGTTGTTGGAATGTGTCATGTCAATCGTAAACCTACCGAGGAGTGGAAAAAAAGATGGGGACTTATTCGAAATCCTGATCGAAATCTTCAGAAAACCGAAGCTGAGAACTTGCTTGAGGAAACAGGTATCTCACCAACAACTCCTTGTGGTCAGGATGAATATAACATTATTCAAACTTTTTTGTATGCAAAAGATTATGTTATTAAGGTACATCAACAACATTCATCAGTAGAAATGGTATATTTGCATCCTGGTGTACAAAAGCATCAAAACCAAAGTTATACATTTGTATTTTCACCAAAACCATTATGACTACATCACAAATATCAGAGGATTTTTAGGATGTAATCATTATTGTGAATTCTGTGACGTTGCTTTCCAAAACAGAGAAAGTCATCTGTGTCCAAATAAATGTAAAGGTTGTTTTGGAAATGTTAAATGTATGTCAAGTGGTAATTCATATGAATGCAACCAATGTCATAGAATATTTTTTAATAAAAGCTGTTTTGACAACCATAAGAGTGTTTATGGAAAACAACAAAAATCTATTTGTCAATTGGTAAAAAATTGCAGGAAATGTGGAAAACAGTTTCAATCTAGAAAAGGAAAACACATTTGTGCAGGAAAGAAAAAGTGTCGCTTTTGCAAACAGATAACAACTCTTGACCATCGTTGTCATATTCAACCTTACGAAAGTAAGACAGAACAATACGTTGATGGTGAAGAAAAGATCAAAAAACCATTGTTCATATTTTTTGACTTTGAATGTAAACAAGATACTGGTGTCCATATTCCAAATTATTGTATTGCTCATAGAGCTTGTGACATATGTATTGATAAACCAGTTGATTTTCATTGTACAACATGCAGTGAGTTTGGCGAAGGTAGAGAAGTTATATTTCAAGGAAATAACACTTTACATGAATTTTGTACCTGGCTTTTCGCTGATTGTCACAAAAGTATGACAGCAATTGCACACAATTTCAAAGCTTACGATGGACAATTCATTTTGAAAAATATTATTCAACAAGGAACAAAACTACCAAAATTAATCATGAATGGAAACAATATTATGAAATTGGAACTAAATGGTGTTTGTTTGATTGATTCATACAATTTCATGAGTTTTGGTTTAGCCAAGTTTCCTGTTACATTTGGACTTGATGAATTACGAAAGGGTTTTTTTTCCGCATTTAGCAAATACGGATGATTTTCAGGATTATATTGGTCCATTTTTGGATAGTTCATATTACATGCCAAATTCTATGTCTCCTGAAGCAAGATCAAACTTTATGCAATGGTATAACGAACAGGTTACAAATGGTAAAATCTTTGATTTCAAAAAGGAGATGGAAGAATACTGTCGTTCAGATGTAGACATTTTGAGAAGGGGTTGTGGCCAATTCAGAAAGGTTTTCATCAAACATGGAGGAATCGATCCTTTTCTTGAAGCTATAACAATTGCAGATGCCTGCAATAAAGTATGGCGTAGTTCTTATTTGCCAGAAGGTCAAATTGCAATTATTTCCAGCAAAGATTCCTCCAAACGTCGTTTTTCTATCAAAGGAATACGCTGGATTCAAAGTGTTGCAAATGAAAATAATATTTTTATTCAGCATGCGAAAAACGGGGGTGAATATGAAATTGGACCTTATAGTGTAGATGGGTTTCATAAAGAATCCAACACTGTGTATGAGTTTCATGGGGATCTGTATCACGGCTGCCCCGTTTGCTATCCAAATCGGTTACAAACAAATCCATTTAATGGGGAAACCATGCAATCTCTGTTTGAAAAAACAATGAATAGGATAGCTTACATTAAACAAAAAGGTTACAATGTTCATGTCATGTGGGAACATGAGTTTGATGCAAAACTCAAAGACAAAGAATACAAAAAATACATTGAATCAATATTTCCACATTGTGATCCAATAGATCCAAGGGAAGGATTATATGGTGGGAGATGTAATGCCATAAAATTATCTCATGATATTGACTCTAAAGATGAAAAAGAAATCAAATACATTGATATCTGTTCACTTTACCCATTTGTGTGTAAATACAAATCATACCCTGCAGGTCATCCCTCGATTTTGACAACAGAAAATATTGACATTGACAATATTCGTCAATATGAAGGTCTCATTAAATGCAAAGTTTTGCCCCCAGCTAATTTGTTGCACCCTGTTTTGCCATTACATTGCAACAACAAAATGATGTTTCCATTGTGTAGAAAATGTGCAGAAGATAGTTTATCTGTTTGTACTCATGAACAAGATGATAGAGCCTTGGTAGGAACTTGGGTGACTCTTGAACTTTTTAAAGCTCTGGATAATGGTTATTGTTTGCTTCATGTCTATGAAATATGGCATTTTGATTCTTTATCGGATCAATTTTTCAAAGGTTATGTTGACAACTTTCTGAAAATTAAGCAAGAGGCCAGTGGTTATCCTGGTTGGTGTCAGTCAGAATCAGACAAAGAAAAATTTATTCTTGACTACAAAAATGCAGAAGGTGTTGAACTTGATGCAAACTTGGTTAAAAAAATCCTGGTAAACGGTCTTTTGCCAAAATTATGCTCAATTGTTTGTGGGGGAAACTGGCTCAACGGGAACTCATGACACAAACTGAATACATTAAAGATCCTGCAAAATACTTTGATTTGATCAACAATCCACAGGTTTTTATCAAGCATGTTGAAATATTTGACAATGAATGCCCATTTGTTTTAGTAAGTTATGAAAATAAGTTAGATCATGTGCAAACTCACAGTACAGCGAATGTTATAGTTGGTTCATACGTAACAGCGTATGCAAGACTTGAGTTATACAGTATTTTAGAAAAATTAGATGATAGGGTTTTGTACTTTGATACTGATAGTTGTATGTACATTCATGATCCAACGCTATGGAATCCACCCATTGTCAATAGTCGATTAGGAAAATGGACTGATGAAGAGCCAGACAATACAATTACAAAGTTTCGAGGGCTAGGACCAAAAAATTATGCCTACCAATTGCAAACAAAAGATGGGTCTATTGAAAGCAAATGTAAAGTAAAGGGCATAACATTAGATTACAAAACTAGTCAAATTGTTAATTTTGATACTTTTACAAAATGCATGATGGATCGTACAAATGAAATCAAGGTTACATATGACTGTAGAATAAGAAGATATAAAGATAGAACTGTCAAAAGTGAAGTTCAGACAAAAACATTTAGATCTGTATATACAAAAAGAGTCATTGTCAATAAAGTTGAAACTGTTCCTTATGGACATCAGAGCTTAAGGCGAAAACATATAAAAGCAAAGCGTAGAATGAAAAAAGCATTAAACACTCATTAAAGATGGAAGGAACAGACACGCTTCCATTACCACTTGAATTACGTGAACAGATTTACAAAGAATTCGTTCATCTGCATGTTTTAAAAGACAAGATAAAGAAAGAGATTCAATACGGCTGTCTTGCATTTTGGATACAACGTTTTCACAATGGATGTAAAAAAGGAGAATCGTCTTTGAAGATGTATAATATTCAATACTACATCAATTTATTGATAAGGGATATGCGGTTCCATAATAGTGTAGCATTTGGACTTATTACACAACTTTACATTGAACCGGGACTGCAAAGACGAGATACATCTAGATGGATATTTCAAACCTACTTGGAAAATGAAACTATAACAGAACAATTTCTCAATACGCTTTCACAAAAAGCCGAGTTGTTTAACTTTTATGTACGATATGCGGCAAATCCTGTGGAAAGTGACGATTCGTTACACCCATGCATAGCTGTGAAAGGATATATCATTTTTGATCGAGATGTATCAGAAAAAGAAGTGCGTTCATATTTGTTTACAAAGAACTTGTACAGGATGGAAAGACAAGTCCGATTCTACTTTTTCGATCATCAGTATCCACGGGAAATAGGAAATTTTGAACTGTATAGAACGATTATTGAACGTGAATACAAAATAGAAAATGTGTTTCACTGTGTTTATGATTTTTAATCAACTGTTTAAAATACTTGTATAAAAATGTTTGTATAAAAATGCTTGTATAAAAATGCTTGTATAAAAATACTTGTATAACAATGCTTGTATAAAAATGCTTGTATAAAAATGTTTGTATGGGATAAAATTTACTAAATGTTGCATTTGTTGTCATTTTACATTTATCCTTTGAAGAGACAAGTTAATCCAAGAAATGGATATCCAATCCCTTTTGTTTCAACACCCCTGTAACATTTACATAAGCGGGCCTAGTGGATGTGGGAAAACAGAATTTGTCCGTAAACTTATTGACTATCGTGAAGATTTATTCAATATTGTACCAGAAAAAGTGGTATGGTGTTACAAAGAATGGCAAACTGCTTACAATTTAATGAAAGAATCATTCAACTTCATAAAATTTATTGATGGTATTCCCGAGGATGAAAATGAAATTGTTAGCGATCCCAGCATTTCACATTTAATTGTATTTGACGATATGCTCGGGGACAAGGACGAAGAAAAAATCAAGTTATGGTTTACAAGAAAAGGACATCATCGTAATGCAAGTGTTATTTACATAACTCAGAACATGTTTCAGCAATCGAAGTCAAGTAGAACTATAAGTTTAAATGCACGATACATGATTGTGTTTAGAAATGAAAGAGATAATAATCAAATTAAAACACTTGCAAATCAAATGCAAGCCCCACATTTGATTCCAGCTTATAATGATGCAACGTCTAAAGACCATGGATATCTTGTCATTGACTTTCATGCCAGAACAAAACGAGAATTACGACTTCGTACAGATATTTTTCATCGGTGGTATTCACAAAATGAGGATCAAGGACCTATTATTTATTCACCAGTATAAAACTGTATGCATATGAAAATCAATTGTCATTTTTTATGATACGGTCTAAGGAGATACACAATCAGAGATGGCGTTACCAAATACCTCGTCGTCGATTTTACATGCATTGCAAAATTTAAGTCAGGAAACAAATAAACATGCAAGAGAAGCGTTGTTAAAATTAGGGTTTAAAGAAATGCTGAAATGGTTTACATTAGCGGCAAAGAAAATCACTGATGGTAAAATCAAATTACCGAAACAAACCGCTAGTTACATGTTAAAACATAAAGACGATGTAAAAAAGTTATCGGATCCTATGATAAATGACGATGAAAAACGCAAAATTATTTTAAAACCTGGTGGCGGGGTTTTTTAGGAGGTGTTATTATAAGAAGTTTAATACGTTGGAATGGTGAAAAAACTGCAAGAACTTTTTCAAAACAACCTAGACAATCAAAAAAGAAAAATACCCTGAAAAGAAAGACAAGTACCCCGAAAAGAAAGACAAGTACCCCTAAAAGAAAGAAAAATACCCCGAAAAGAAAGAAAAATACCCCGAAAAGAAAACAAACAATTAAAGTTGATGAAACTTTTATTACACAAAGAAGAAGATCTGCGCCCAAAACACCCATAAAATCTCCTATGAATTCTAAAAAACAAGCAATGGTACATAGACTACACAATATTGGATCTAAATATATTCGATATATGACTCCTCGTAAATTGCATTTTCAAGATATTCCGTCAACATCGTTATCGCCAAGATCTCAGGATGAATATAATGTTGGTAAAAGAGAATTGAACCAGCTTAGACAGGATGCCAAACAATATGTTAAGTCAAAAGAAAAACCAAAGAGTCCAGAGTATACTGCAGTTCGTTTATCTCCAAGAAGTGTACAGGCCAATTTTGCCCGTTTTTCGCCATTGAATAATCCGAACTTATCGGAACCTGCACGAATTGCACTTACTGCATTGCAATCACAATTTTTATAAAACATTTTATAAAAACATTTTATAAAACATTTTATAAAAGAAGGATGTCTTTACATTAAGAATATCAGTTTGTTTTAGACAGTTAAAGAGTCAACATGGTAAAGAAAACACCACTTATTAAAAAACACGGTCCAATGGTTATGGCTATGCTACAATCTACCCCAAAAATAAGAAAAAAACTTATAAAGGAAGCAAAATCTCCAGTCATAAAATGTGTAGCAGAATGTTGTCACAATGTTTTAAAAGGACATGTTCCTTTGACAGAAGCTCAAAAGAAGAAATTGCATTCAAAGCGACAACATCTTAGAAGTTTAGCATCAAAATCAGTTTCTATTCAAAAGAAGAAACGTATTTTAAATCAAAAAGGAGGATTTCTACCACTTCTTTTAGGTCCATTATTGCCTTTATTAACAAAAGTTGTAGTCGGAGGTATTGGTGGTGCAATCAAATCTTTGTAAAAATGTCTGTCAGAAAAATGGCTGTTGTTCCTGTACAATTATTAGAAGAGATTAAAAGAATTAAAGCGGAACAAATGCATAACCCACGTTTGCCACCAAATCCCCAAGTTACAGATGTTGCACAACAACAAAGCAAAATGAATACTATTTTGGAAAACTCTGCATTATCGGAAACGGAAAAGGCTCAAAGGTATGGTGAAACTTTGTTTAAGTTACAAAACTCACTCGAAAAAGTTAAAGTGCCCGCAAATATTATACCATCAGATAGTACCCATAAGCAAAACGTAGTATCTGATACAATGCAAGATCGTATTTTGCAAAGTGTACCCAAAACAATGCAAAGAAAAGCAGGATTGCTTTTAAATATGTTGAAAGATAACGACAATTTATCTTGGAATAATCAAGGGGTTGTAACATATAAAGGAACACAAATTCCTGGATCTAATATAATAGATCTTATAAATGATACATTGCGCCAAAGAAAAGGTGTTGAACCGAAAGGCTGGGAAACATTTTCAAAGGCTTTAAATGAAACAAATATTCCACAAGAAGTTGTTGGAAATGTTGCTAGATGGAAATGGATGCACAAACACGATCACACAAATAGTGATAGTGATAACGAAATAACTTTTAGGACCCCGAAAATGAGTACCCCAAAAATGAGTACACCAAAAACATCTAAACGACTTAAATCTTTAAGTAAAGTCCACAAAGCATCGCCGTACTCAGACCCCGTTAAAAAAGAACGTTTAAAAGATTATTATACCCAGGAATTAATGACCCCTCCATCGACTGTTAAAAAATCAACTATAAAGAAACAAAACGTTGGGTCAAACCGTCAAAGATGGGAGGCTTGGTAAAAGGACAACATCGTAAATTAAGTTCTTTATTGAACAAGTTGTACTATGACCCAAAAAGTAAAACAGCATTTTCTAGCCCAAGATATTTGTATCAAAAAGCAAAAGCAACTTTAAAAAAGATAAAGTATAAAGACGTTAAAGAATGGTTGGAAGGTGAAACAACCTACACGTTGCATAAACCCATTCGTAGAAAATTTAAAAGACGAAAGACTGTTGTGGGAGGTATTGATTATCAATGGCAAGCAGATTTAGCCGATATGCAGAAAATGTCAAAACAAAATAATAATAACAGATATTTACTTTGTATCATTGATGTATTTTCAAAATATGCTTGGGTTATACCTATTCAAAATAAAACGGGTAAAACTTTAATTATTGCATTTCAGTCAATTTTGAAAAAGTCAAAACGAAAACCTTTGTCTTTACAAACTGATAAAGGATCAGAATTTAAGAACAGAGAATTTCAACATTTTTTGAAAAAGAATCTAATTCATTTTTTTACAACTGATAATCCAGAAACAAAAGCAAGCATTGTCGAAAGATTTCAAAGAACTTTGAAAACTCGCATGTGGAAATATTTTACTCATAACAAAACACGACGTTATGTCGATGTACTTAACCAGTTAGTTAATAATTACAATACAACTTTTCACAGAAGTATTCAAACTTCCCCAGACTCGGTAAAACCATGCAATGAAGCTAAGATTTCTGAGATATTGTATTCTCCAAAGAAAAAAGAGTTAAAGAAAAAAGATTTAAAACCAAAGTTTAGAGTAAAAGATAAAGTACGGATTAATAAAACAAAACATACGTTTGATAAAGGTTATTTACCAAACTGGACACAAGAAATATTTGAAATAACCCATGTAAATAAAACATTACCAATAACTTACAAGTTAAAGGATTTAAATAATGAACAGATTATGGGGACATTTTATGGTGAGGAATTACAACTTATAAAAGATAATGAAATCTATGAAATTGAATCAGTGGTTGATAAACGTACAAGACGTGAAGGAAAGCGTTTTGTTAAAGAAATAAAAGTAAATTGGAAAGGTTATCCTAAAAAATTTCAAAGTTGGATTCCAGAATCATATGTTGTTTGAAACTTTTGACGAATTCTTTACAGAAAAGATATATAAAAACAGACTACATCTACCATGCATTCTCAGTGTAATATTGAGTCTGGTACCGAAAGTATTAATAGTGGCAAAGTTACCCAATATACATTTTGCGGAAATCGTGTTCCTAAAAATCAGTTTACTTTTGTTTCACAAATTATTGTAATTTATGCAATCATTGCAACATCAATAGTACATTTAAGTATTCAAAGTGACAATCGAGAATTGTGGTTAATTTTACTAAGTAGTTCCTTAGGTTATATTTTACCATCCCCAGGACTTAAGTTTAATAAACAAAACAAACAGTTTGATTTTCCCGATGGCAAACATGAGTTCGTTTTATCTAACTCTTCCAAGTGACAGTTCTTTAAACATGTATCCTGACAACACACAATGTTGTTACAAAGTTAAGTTACCAAAAACAATTCATCTTGAAAAAGAAATGTGGGAAGTTGGATTGTCTCAGTTAATAACTCCTTCACAATTTTTGAATATATCTGAACAAGAAGCAGATTTTCAAATCATTACAGCCAATGTAGATTTATATAAGTTAATAGAAAAAAGTGATAAGAAAAAAGATCTGTCAATAAATGTTATTGAGAAAAACAAAACCTCAGGCAAACCAAGTAAATGGGGTATACGTTTTAAGTTTCAACCAGGATCTTACAATAGTCCTGCACACGTGTTAGGTGTAATGAATGAGGTGTTACAAAACTGTATAGGAGATGAACTTACTTCAAGAAACATAACATTTCAAATTGGTTATGCTGAGGAATTTAAGCGACCTAAGTTTGGATTCAATAATATAGGCCGTACAGGAGTAAAGTTCCACCCTTTTCTGTTTTTAAAATTGGGCGGTGATCCAAAATTCATGGGAGATACATTATATCCAGGACATAACATTATGCAAATGTTTAAATACAGTCCAAATTTAGATGCAGGATATAACCATTTATACATTTACTCAGATATTGTAGAATATAATGTTATTGGGGACACCCTAGCACCAATACTTCGTGTAACCCCCTTTAAAACATCTAATGCTCACGAAAATGTACATGGTAGCCAGCACATTAACCATGAAATAACAAATGTTCAATACATTCCAGTTTCAAAATCAGAGTTTGATACAATTAACATTCAAATAACTGGTGATGCAGGTATTCCTGTTCAGTTTGTAGTTGGCAAGACAATCGTTAAGTTACATTTTCGACGGAACAAAGAAAAATAAATAAAACGTTTTCGTTAAAACAGTTTTCACTACCGAATAAAAAGTTTTCACAAAAAACTTTTTTAGAAAAAAACATTTTAGAAAAAATAAAAAAACATTTTTGAAAAAACATTTTACCAAAAAACATTTTAGAAAAAATAAAAAAACATTTTAGAAAAAACATTTTAGAAAAAATAAAAAAACATTTTTGAAAAAACATTTTACCAAAAAACATTTTACAAAAAATAAAAAAAACATTTTTAGAAAAAACTTTGGGGAAAAATAAAAAACATTTTAGAAAAAACATTTGAGAAAAAATAAAAACATGATTCCAGTTTATCGAGGTGTGCAACATCAATATGGTTATGGCTTAGGTTCTTTATTCAAAGCTGCATTAAGAACTGTAACACCACTTGTAAAGACAGGTTTGCATGCATTAAAGAAAGAAGGCATTAAGCAAGGAATAGGTGCAGCCCAAGATATTTTTTTACGTGGCAAAAAAACAAAAAATGTTTTACTATCGCGTGCAAAAGAAACTGCAAGAGCTGTTGGTGAAACTTTGCTTCAAAAACCAAAGATAAATAAAAGAAAACCTCAAAAACGATCTCAGTTACAATCTACATCTCGAAGGAGAAGGATCATTTCAAAGAAACGTCGTACAAATCAAAGACACTTAGATATATTTGATTAAGGATGATGCAAAACGGGTCATGCGAATGCAGTAAATCTGAGTTAGATGTGGTTTCTGTTCCACCCACAATGACATCTATGCAAGAAAGTCAATGGATTGAACATTTTCCTGTAGCACCGTTAGCTAATTATGCCCCGATCGAATTCAACATTCCACCTCAAACAGAGTATTGGACAGACCTGTCCCAGTCATATTTGTATGTAAGGTTTAAAATAACAAGAGCCGATGGCACTAATTTGCATGACGATGACAACATTGCACCAGTTAATAACTTTTTGCATAGCATGTTTAGCAGTATCGATTTGTACTTAAACAACAAACTGATAACCAGTAATTTAGACACCTATCCATACAAAGCATACTTTGAAAATCTTCTGTCGTACAGCAAAGATAGTAAATTAACACATTTAAATGCTGGTGATCTTTGGGCAAACGATACTGCCGGTCAATTCAACGCTTTAGGCATTGCTGGAGATAATGCAGGGCTTAAATTAAGGTTTAATCAAATATCACAAAGTAAAACCTGTGAATTACTTGGCAGACTACATCTCGATATATTTCAACAGGAGAAATATTTACCAAATGGGGTTGAAATTCGTCTAAGATTAAACAGAGCTCCTTTAAACTTTTGTCTAACTGGAGCAGATGGTGCAGTCGCTGCAAAATTGGTACTTGAGAAAGTTAGTCTTAACGTCAGAAATGTTGAGTTACTTCCAGTTATTGCAAATGGTCTTAATCAAGCAATTGCCCAGAATCACATGAAAATTCCACTACGACGAGTGGAAGTAAAAACATTTACTATTGGAAATGGTTTACAGTCAAAAGTAGAAGATCATTTATTTCAAGGACAACTTCCAAAACGTATTTTTATTGCAATGGTAACAAATGCTGCTTTTAATGGTGCCTACAATACTAATCCATTTTATTTCGGACACTTTAACCTTTCAAAGTTGGATGTTTCTTGTAATGGACATAGTATTCACAATCGACCATTTGAACCTGACTTTGAGAACAACTTATTTCTCAAATCATACATGTCAATGTATCAAACAGTTTCGGCGTTAGGACTTAACAAATCATTTGACATTCCTAAAGAAGATTACGCAAATGGTTATTGTATCTGGGGATATGATCTCACACCTGATCAAGGAAGTGAAGGGGGACATCTCCATCCTATAAGAACTGGAAATCTAAGGATAGAACTTCAGTTTGCACAAGCCCTTGCTCAAGTCATCAACGTTCTTGTCTTTGCGGAGTTTGATAATCAAATTGAAATTAACAGTTTAAGAGAGATCATCACAGATTATTAACAAGATGTTGGGGCATGAATACGCTATACGTTTACGAGACAGAGCTGAGGCCGTGAAATATCCATCTAAAAGTCAAAACGTTCGAAGACTGGATATTTGTTCATCCTTTGATAAACATATGGTGGATGAGTTACAGAACTTAATCATTGAGGAAGTGCATAATCAGTGTCCAGGATGTCAGATAGATCACCCTAGTCAGCTACAACATCCTATGTGTATGTTCATGGATCGTTACGAACAAACAAACATACTCATACATGAAGCTATGATGAACTTAAACCCCTACAAAGTTATGGAGAAGTGGTATCCAGACTTACAAGAACTACAATTAAACGATTGTGAAATTGTAGAAGCCTACACATTATGGCAGAGTATAAAGACAAATGTACTTTGCGGGTTTAACGATATGTGGTTGGATAATTGGCGTGAAAAGGTGCAACATTCGTGGAAAAACTAAAAACAACGTTATCAAATATGTATGGCTATGAAATACAACATATATTGGACTGTGGTGTATGGATTAAAAATCTAAATGCTGAAGTGGTTTCAAAAGATAAACTACCGGAACAAAAACCGTACCATATCAAAGCTTATATCGTTAACACAGATCCTTCTACTGAAGAAGGCGAACATTGGGTTGCCGTGATATTCAACGCAAACAACGATATCTTTTACTTTGATTCGTACGGATTCCCACCAATGGAGAAGGAAGTACTTAACTTTATTCAGGACCATACAACAAGATGGACTTTCAATAAACAGACTCTACAGAGTTTACTTGGTCAAACATGTGGAGCCTACTGTATATTCGCTCTAACCACTGCTTCACAGGGATCAAACCTACCAAAATGTTTGCAGAAAACGTTTTATACAATCAACCATCATAGAAACGATCAGTTTATAAAGACATGGCTTTATCAGAATTATGGAACTTTATGCACAAAATCTCTAAAACTGTAATTTAATTTACTTTTACTTGTATATAGTTCATATGTTACTGTTCTTACAAAGTTAATTAAAAGTTTACTGTTCAATATAATACATGATTTTGTCTTTTATTGTTATACCCTCATACAAGATGTGTTACGTTTACCCATTCCTTAATCTTATACCTATATTACTAAGTATGAGAATTTCTGTATCAGGGTTCTCAATAACCCCTTTTCAGTTATCCCCGCCAATAACTTTCCTATTCCCTGTAACCAACGTGCACTTCCATTGGACGTTACTTACACCAAATCTTATTGGACATTACTTCAGTGTTCCATTAATTTCATTGGACGTTAACCCGCTTTAACAGTATAAAAGCAACGTCATTTGAGGTTTACGCTGTTATTTTACTCCTACTGCTAACATGGATCAGTTACGGAACGCAATCCTAAAAGTCTCCGAGGATCTAAACACCCTGCAGAGAGGGTTAATTGACATGTGGGCAATTATCCATCAAAGGTCACAGGAGAACGATGTGCGAATTGTTAAAGTAGTGTACCGACGGACTGTGGAGTGGCGACAACACGGAAACATAGTGTCATCCTATAGCCGTCATCGAAGATGTCCGGTGTGTGGGGCAAATTTTGAATGCTCACACCTTTAAGCCACTCCATTCCAGCGTACACACCAAACGGCCCTTTTCAGGGCCAACCAGTTCTCTCGAAAGAACTTCTCATATTTGTCAAGTCATTTAACTTTAAGGGTTAAAGAGCACAATGGTCATATACCACAGTTCTCTTATGTTTACTTCCGTCAATCAATCTCAGAATTCTAACTTAGAAATTTTTGCTCAGAATTTGAACTTAGAAAATTTTCGATCCATTTTCGGACTTAGTCATTTTTACTCAGAATTTGAACTTAGAAATTTTTGCCCCATTTTCAAAAATTCGAACTTAGAAAATTTTCGATCCATTTTCGGACTTAGAAATTTTCAGGGGTATTCTTTCTTATTTCTTGCCCTAACCTAAAAACTTATAACTTTTACCCAGAAACCTACGAACTTAGTCATTTTTGAACAATTTTTCCAACTTTTTGCCCAGGAATCTACGGACTTAGTCATTTTTCAACGATTTCTGTTCCAGACTGCTCTACCACCCCAGAATAGGAGAGGACCCTGGAACACCGGTCTGTTCCAGGGTCCTCTCCTTTACTACTTATATTGCGATGGCCGGCTCTACATTGATAGATAAAGACCTCTTAGTTTACACTTATAGTGCTTGAACCGACTTTATGCTTATGCAAACAGGTAAGATCCGGGTCAGCCGACAAATAAATTGGCGGCTGGTCTGTTTTTTACCTGTTTGCTACTCTGAGTATCTTTTCTCAACAAAATTAAACAGATATTTAAGGTTTTTTGAAAGCAGGCGACACAAGAATCTATTTTTGGAATATCACCAAGCATTCTAAGGGTTAAAAACTAAACAGAATCTTACAGCCAATTATCGTTACGGAAAAGATATTCTTTATTCGAACACAATGGAATGGAATCTGAAGTTAAAAGTACTACTCATTTATTCTCAAATTCAAACATCTACAATATAAAGTTTGCAATTCTAACGAGCTATAGCAATAAAGAATAAAAAGAATCACATGTAATTATTGAGTTGTTCAAAAATAAGAAAAAAATCCTTTATATTCGTTGGTTTCTATGGTAACTAAACAAGCAGTAAAGGGCCATGATTATTCTTGTTTCTGGTCCAGCCCTTAATTTGGAATCTTTACACAAATATTCATGAATTTCTGAAAAAAGGGTTATTCTTTTACCTTAAGTGAACATAGCCCTTTGAATGCTTAACTAACGTCTAGGTACGAGCCATGTAAAGCCCCCTTTTACCAGCATGATGATCTGGGAGCATGTTTAAAAAGTCCTCCCTAAGACCATAAAGATAATCATTATCGTATTTCTTAGCTATCCCCGAGTCTGTGCTTTTGCGTTTACTAAATGTAACTCTTTTCGGTGTAGAGTCACTAAGATAAGGATTGTAGTCGATTGGGAAATCCCGCTCCTTTCGTGGAGAAGTCTTAAGTGGTCGGGGAGTAACTTCTGGTAGGATTTTGCTCTTTGCAATTTGCAATTGTAGCTCTTGATTGTCTTTCGTTAATTGCTCGTTCAATTTCCGAAGACGAGTGTTCTCGTTTTTATACGTTTTGCTGTCCCAGAAGGATTGAGTTGTCTTCGCCTGTTCCTGTAACCTTTCAATGGTCGTTGGTTGCTTCCCCTTAAGGTCCTTAAGCTCTTTCTGCAAGGCCTCGTTCTCTCTTTGTTTCTCCTTTAATTGCGACTCAAGGCTCTTTATTATTGATTTATAGCTTGTCTCTGATTTACGTAGCATGTCCCTATCTTGGTAGACCCTCTGGTATGTCTCTATAACAACTTGGTCATCTGCCTGAAGCTTGGCCCTGAGATGTTCGTTTTCGCCAGTTAGTGATTCGAACGATTGCTTCAAATGGTCTACCTCCGCTTCAAGTTGTTCGATTCGTTTCCTTGCAACGCGATCAAATTCCAGCAGTTGGCGTCTTTCTTCAGCCACCTTGTTTGCATCTTCGAGTCCCGTAGGCATTAGAGCCTTATGTGCGTAGTTTGTTTCGCCAGTAGTGTCTTTTGCTTTCTTCGGACCCAAGTTCATAAACTTTTTATAGTCCTTACGGTTCGCCTTTCTACTCCTCAAGTCAAAGAGTTTGTCGTTAACAGGCCGTGTTGGGCGGGAAAACGCCTTTGCCAGTGTATTCGGCCCAAATTTCCTTTCCTTTTTGAGTTTTTCGAGTTTCTCGGCTTCTAGTTGTTTATTAACCTCTTCTATTTCACCTTTTAACGGTTTGCTTTTCGTCCATACTTTGACATCTTCATCACCGACAAACGCGTACGAGAAACCGCGCCCTCTCCCGAATTCTTTATGGAAGTCCTCGCGTTCCACTAAGATGTCTCCTTGCCCATTGTCCGCATGTTCGTCCACCTCCGGTACTGGTAGTCCGCGGAGTATTTTCCTGGGTCGCCGTATTAACCTGCTGTCTATTTCAGGTCGTTTCACAACGAACAACTCCCGCTTCCCGGGCACCGTAGATGCACTGCTACTCATGGCTCATCTGGAATTTCGATATGAAAGAATTTAGAAAATAAGAAAAATGAAAATAAAGATAAAAAAGAATGACATACGTTTCATAGTATAGATTTCAGGGTTCATATAGGATCTGCTTAACCGTACTTGTTGCAAACTATTTAAGATAACTGTAACAAAAACAACAAATTGCTCATAAAGAACGGTTTATTCTTTCGAATTTTTTATCCACCATATTTGGGAAAGAGATCGGCAGGTTCAATTGCTGCTTTTCTAGTTGTTTTGTGTTACCGTCAGTTTGGACAAAAATCTTACTCCCATTTGCAGCAGGAATAGTTGATTAGACAGCGCGTACTAGCTTACCCTTATAATGCTGGGTTATTTTCTAGAAATATATTTTTGGGCCGTCTGCTCTCCAAAACCTTAAATATCTTGATATTTTTGTTGAGGAAAGATACTCAGAGTAGGCTAGCAATTAGGTAAGATCACATATCAGCCGCCAAGCCAATTTACTTGACGGTTGGTCTGAATCGAACCAGTTTGCATAAGCATGAAATCGGTTAAAATA
This sequence comes from Cerastoderma edule, assembly GCA_947846245.1. Taxonomy (NCBI): domain Eukaryota; kingdom Metazoa; phylum Mollusca; class Bivalvia; order Cardiida; family Cardiidae; genus Cerastoderma; species Cerastoderma edule. The sequence continues at coordinate 25,653,971 of OX401406.1, forward strand.
CTATATGGGTTAAAGCAAATGTGGTTCAAATGAATCCATTTTAATTAGATGTAGTTAAGTGACATATGAATGTTTAAAGCAACATTGGTCGACAATAATCAGACATAGACAATAACAAGATTATGGTATATTCAGATCGAAAGATTAAATCGTTATCTCTTTCGGCGAAGAACTATCAAAAGTATAACGTTAGTTTCACATATCTTTATTTTTTCACATAAGAATTTGCAATGAAATATCAATGCCAATCTTCAAAGCTGAATTTGATATTACGATGTGGAGCAGGATATACTCGGATATAAGCGAAATATACCGACTTGCTACAAAAGTCGTCGGTCGTGAACTTACAATACAGCCGAAAGTTCACTTCCTAAGATTAAAAGACAAAGCCAGATGAAAATATAAATTGAAAATGAAATATTACCTTTACGTACACAAAGACTCTAAGAAAATTGCCAGATTCGATCGACATCCATTCATGTCTATAACTTTCACAAAATTGAAATATGCGTATACAAAAGCAGGATACTATAAATAAACGTATGTCATTCGTATTAAATCTCGGTGAGCCTAAGCGTTAAAGTAATACTTTTATAACACTTACAGTGCTCGAAGCGACCTCATGCTTTTACAAACAGGTTGGATCCAGGCCAGCCGCCAAGTTAATTGGCGGCTGGCCTGTGATCTAACCTGTTTGTTCTCTGAGTATCTTTCCTCATCAAAATATAGCAGATATTCAAGTTTTTGGAAAGCAGATGGCACAGAAATCCATTTTTAAAAAATTGCCCAGCATTCTAAGGGTTAAACAATGTGTCTCCAACAGTCGTTTTGACGCCACTTTAGAAGAAAACAATGCGCTTTTGAACATGTGACAGTTAAAGAGTCGACCTAGTTGTGAATACATTCTGACATTTTTCCCCATACCTGCTATTGATTAGGGATCACATCTATTTGTTTACCTTACTATAAATGTCTTTGTAGAAGACAGCTATTTTGTAGAAAAACGTGTGGCGAATCCGTGCATTAATATATCACCATGATTTTAATGTTATCACTTATTTAGTACAGTATATCATCTCTTTTTGTTAAGAAGTCGTCTGCTGGAAGTTTGTGGTAACTTGAAGCTTCCAGCCTTTGTTTTACCAACCAATAACGACATCTGACAATATTGCTACAGACGGCTCTGGAAAACAGTGGGTGAAAAGGAGAAATTGCTCTAAACGAGCAATTTGGTTTTTTCCCTCAATGTGTTCTGTCCTATCAGAAGATTATTTTTCAATTTCATCACATTTTGAAATGTCTGCAAACTCTTTCAATTTGCAATAGTCGAAAATTTGGCGTATGGTAAAGGGTTAATAGATACACATTCATACATACATACACATATATACGTATATATATATACAACAAAGTTTCGACAATCAATTTGGGGAAAGGAGGCATTACTCATGTCGAAGAAATCAATAGTATCTAAACTATTTGATTCATTTTGAGATAAGGAATAACGTGTTGTTTGTTATTCAATTATGACTAGACAAAGCAAATGCTGTACAGTAAGGTAGTCTAACATGTGTATGCAATTCTAACATACTTCGAAATGAACGTGTGGGTTAAGCAAAGCAAGCCTTAATTCTTATGTTGGTGTATGGGGGATTCTCCCCATTCCATAATCTACATGTATTTGGGGTATTGTTACAAACACCTATAAATAACGGTTTAAAAAGAACGACCCATTTAACTGTACATGTCAATGAAATAGAACTCGATCGTCGAAGAACAAAGACAACCCGGCCGACCGTTTAGCAAGCCAACGAAGCGTTAACGTTACACGGGATCTATTGCCAACATAGATAAACATAGACTTAATAAGGATCGGAGTGTCCCAAACAAAAATCCAAAATGGCCGACGGAATACTCGGGAACGGAAATTTATGAGGTAGGCATGTTTTGCTATCATAAGTGACGAGGAATGGGTCACGCATGATGCGTGCATGTGCGGTTTCAGAGTTGCTCGTTTTTTGTCAGTGTTTAACGATAATTTGAAAAAAGGAAAATTGCTTTGAAGAATTCCATGAATTAAAAGTAGTAATACCCTTTAACATGGAACTGGGTTTCCATTATGTATTTTGTCGATACCATCTTGACATTAGCTATTAACCAGTGACTTGAAAACACTTCTGTCGTTATCTATAATGTTATGTGGCAATACCGTTTTAACTTATATACTTTTGAATTAAAAAAGCCTGCTTAACATGTCTTTTGTTAGATATGTCCTGACTTATGAATATCTGGCACGTTGTTACATTGATATCTGTCGTTAGGACCTAAACCTTAATGATTCAGTAGGAGTATCATGTGAAAACTCTACTCGATCATTGTAATGCGAATAGATCGATCGAAGAAAACACATGTCAAGTAAGAAAGATTATCTTAAATAATGCCTTATATAAACTAATCAAATCAAGTGGACAAAATGAGTTTATAATAAAACGTATTTGTATAACGCATTACCTGATCAATGAAACCATTGAATGCAAATGGTTGGTCAGGTGCTGGTCTGTCCAACTTAAGAATGTCGCATAACCTTCATTAACTCGTGAGTCAATGATATGTGTTAAATAAGTGTTTCGAGTTATAAAATTCCGTTGGTTCATCTTAAGTTAGGTGACAATATCGGATTAGCACAGCAAACGACTGTCATTGCCTATGAAGATCCTATTCTAACCTTCCTTAATACACTTTTACTATTCTGCGATAAAAGAAGACAGATCTTATTTTGAAGAAGATAGAGAATAGAATAATGGTTCAATTTACACATGATCCCCTAATGTTTACTTTCAGGTGTCACTTAGAGATCTAAAAGGCTAAAAAGACCTTTGCATCTCAAAGAGAAAATGAGCTTCTTTTCATCATCCAAGAAAACTAAACAAAAGCAAGAAATAGAGGCACTAACGGAAGAAAACAACAAGCTGAGGGAAAGTGAAGATTTCACTAAAGCAAAACTTAAGGAAATGGAGGAAGAAAATGCAAAGATCTCAGAAAATGCTGCAGAACTGAAACGAGAAAATGAGGAGTTGAAAAATAAATTGGACCATGAAGAACCATATGATAAGCTATTCAATGAACGAAAACAATTGCTTGAAGAGACGGCGAGTCAGAAGAATCAAATTAAAGATTTACAGACAGAAAATGTAAAGTTATCTGAGAATATAGAGACGCTTAAAGAAGAAAACAAAAAGCTTGAAGATGACAGTAAAACTTCCATGTCATCGACAGCTTCTGAACTTGCAGCAGAAAAAGAAAAACATGTAGAGTATGAGCAGCAAAGAGACGACTATGAAAACAAGATAGGCGAACTTGAGAAGGTAAAAGATGAACTTGAAAAGGAACTTCTCAACATGAAAGAAACGATGGAAACACTCAAAAGGGAGAACGGCGATCTAAGTGCCCTCGTGGAAGAGGAGAAGGAGAAAGGCGAGAACTACGCTCGATCATACATAGAGGAACTCCGGGAACAGTTAACAGAAAGCCGATCCAAGGTAGAGAACCTACAGCTGGAGAGCGAAGCCCTGAAGTCTGAAAACGAAGCTTTGTTTCGCGGCAACGAATCAAAGAAAGCGGAAATAGAGGAAATTCAGGCCGAGGTCAAAAACGTCAAGAACGAGCTTGAATCAGAACGAGAACGATTTAAGAAGCTTGAATCCGATTGGGAGGAGGAGAGGAAGAAAACCGAGTTTGTATTGGTCAGCAAATCCACGAAAGGCGGGGTCAGTAGTCGAAAGTCCCGGGCTAGTATGCATAAAGTAGAGGAAGAAGGGGATTCTGAGGACGAACACATTGTTAGTGTTATAGAAGCCGCTAAGAAAGAGGGAGAAGAGTTAAGGGACAAGGAGCGCGATTTGAGAAAGAAAGTTAATCAATTGCAGATAGATAAAGAGGAATTATTCAGGTCAGGTACCAGTTTGTTCGCTGAGAACAAATCAGTTAAGGCAAAGTACAACGAAGTCCTTAAAGAAAGAACAGAACTTTTACAAGTTGAAGGGGCGTTGAAGAGGAAGGTTAGAAGTCAGGAAGAAGAAATAAAAGAGTTAAAGAAAACTATTGATGACTTATATTATCAAAACATCTCAATAAAAAGTAACGAGGAGGAAGAGAGAAAAAATGCATATGTTGTATTGATGGGAAACGAAATGATAAAGAAACTTGAAAGAGAGAAAAGTGCCCTGCAAAGGCGGGTCAAGTACTTGGAGAAGGAGAATAACGAGATTGAGACAAGAGTAATTGACCTAGAGAGGCAATCGGCGGAATTGATCCAGTATTCAAAGAAGTTTGACGACCATTCCGATTTCCCACCGGACCCACATTCCGCATCCCGTCGACCTCGATCCCCACCGGGAAGGGACCCAAGTAGGCAGCCCGGGTATGCGATGGGAAGAAACGGAACCCGAAGTTCGCATGAACCTCCGGGCGACGACAGGGCAAACCAACGGTCCCGCCATTTTCACGAATACCGGGACACTTCCCGCCCCGAATTCCGGGATACCTCCCGACCCGATTACCGGAATACGGCACGATCCCCGGACTACAGGGACCCAGCATCACGTGACACAGCACGTCCCGGCTACAGCAATAGGAGCCCCGACATGTACAAGTTATCTGAGCCTCCATTCGGTCTCGGACCCCGTCAGTCATCAGGCCAGCCACCCAGTCTACGATCCGTCAACAGTCAGTCTTCCCGGATATCATTACCCGTGATCGTTAGTCGAAACACGATCACCCCGATGGCAAACTCGATACGTGGTCCCTCCCCGCGTAGAACAACTCCCATGCGGAGATAAGTTTAAGCAATATATAAAGTTTGGTAGAAGAACATAAAAAAAAATTAGTTCATGAACTTAATATAGTAACAATAACAAGTGTATCATTCCAAACTATGGTAAAAAAAATGCTCAGAATAGTAAACAGGTTAGATCAAGGGCCATTCGCCAATTTACTTGCCGACTGGCCTGGATCCAACCTGTTTGCATAAGCATGGAGTCGGTTCCAGCACTTTGAGGGTAAAAGAATAACAGGTGTAAAATGCAACATTATGTACAAAGGTCATATTATTGGAGGAGTCTTCCTTGCAAACATTTGTAAATTTGCAATTAATTTATTAGTTCTTGCCTGTTAAAATCATTATTAAAAAGTGCGGACAATGTAGGATAAATATTCAACCCTTATAGTGTGGAAACCGACTTCATGCTTATGCAAACATGTTAGATACAGGCCAGCCGCCAAGTAAAATGAGCGTTTTTCTTGAACAAAATTAAGCAAATATTTAAGGTTTTGGAAAGCAGACGACACAAAATTGTGTTTTAGAAAAATTACCCACAGTATTCTTAGGGTTAAAGAGAAGCAGTTACAAGTGTAATATGCCACACTACGGACAACTGACAGTTTACGGGACGGATGTCCCTTGTAAATATTCGCAAACTTGCCATTAAGTACTGACAATGTAGGATACATATTTATAACATCTCCTGTGTTATACATGGGTGTACTCGCTTTAATGAATCTCGCATTGAAAACCAAAAACCGACGAAACAGAATTATTTGTCACGAGACAGAGGTCGAAATAATAAACAGCTATTGCAAAAAACAGCGTTCGACAATGGTAGATTATTACATCAGGCCGCTAATGTTAAGGATTGCTCAAGCCTGAAAATCATTGCTTGAAGCCATATGATCAAAGCAGGAATTTGAAATCTCAAAGCCTGAGATTAGGATCAGACCTGAAAATACGCAGGTCTGTTCATGAGGAGTAGATCCATAGATGGTAATCTGATAAAACGTTTGCTGATAAGTCTAAGGCACCCTTTATTTGTGTATTTATCATAAATTACAAATTATTTTGAAAAATACTGTTGATCAGTTTTGAAATAAACGAGCCCCTTCTTTAACACTTGGAGTTGAGCTGGCACATAAGGAAATTGAGTGTTTGCTGGTCAAATGTTTCAGCCCTTTACCAAACGCCAAATTTCGACTGTCCCAAATTGAAAGAGTTTGCAGACGACATTTCTAAACGTGATAAGATTCGATAAGTATCTTCTAATGGTGTAGAAAACATTGTGGGAAGTGCTCGTTATGCGCAATTTCTTCTTTTCCCACAACGTTTTCCAGAGTCGTCTGCACCATATTGGTGAAATGTCGCTATTGTTTGGTAAAGGGTTAACCACCCCTGAATTAGAGTCCGCATGGCCAAGCCTAAAGACATAAACCAGTTATGCCATTTCGTTCGAACCTCGATTCGAATTTATCGATCGACAAAATGAAACGTTTGGGGAAAAAAATAATGTTAATCGTTTGACGAAATAACACGTTTAAGTTAAACAAGAAAAGTCAATGTATCAAATTTAACGTTGGGTAATAGAAAGATAAACAGCCCCTGTTCGCTTGATCTAGACACTCGTATAAGTTCAACATTTTCCATTTATATAACGGCTTGCCAAAGGTCATTCCCACGACACAAGCGGTGACGGTGGGGCAAAAACCCGGTCCTTCGAATTATTAGCCCACAATCATAACCAATGGGCCATTTTGGCTGTTTAAACAGTTTCTCGATTTCTTCAATGATGAAACAATTGGATTCCTAGTACATGAGATTGGCTTAATTCAGAATTGTTTCTAGTTAGGTAACCCATTACCAAACAATGACATTTGACCATTTTGTTGCAGACGACTCTTGAAAACAATGTGGGAAAGGATCAAATGCTTAGAATGAGCAATGTCTCCTTTTCCAACAATGTTTTCTGTCCTATCAGAAGGTTATCTTTCAATTTAATCACATTTTAAAATGTGGTTTGCAAACTCTTTCAGTTTTGACGATCAAAAGTTGGCGTTTGGTAAAGGGGTATATGTCCTATGTCGTACCAATTCCGGATTTCCATACATAATCCATCTAACGTATATCAATGTCATCACTGGTGATTTCGAGTTCGTATGATCTCATCACCAAACGATTTGTCTCAAACGATGGTCAATGAACAATAAACGATGACACTGAAAACTATTTTGTAGTTATGCATAAATTTACATATATGGCATGCTTAAAGGAGGACACGTATTCTCCAGAAAGCACATTCAAGAGCCTTCTGTTTAACCATTGTCTTGTAATAAAAAGCTTGCAATCTCTTTTGCATGTACACGATTAACTGTACGCAACCCTTAAAGCAGTTGCTTAACACATTTCCACCTGACGCCACATGTTTGCGTCTTGCAGTAGATGATTTTGAAAAAGCATTTTGGCAAAAGGAGAAATTTCGTGTAGTATGACTCGCTACAGGTAAATCTGCACCCATTGGGTTTATCCAATGTATTTCTCAGCTCACGGAAATAACCGAGTAGTGACGATTGGCTACATGCATCAAACCCACGACATTACTAAACACTGTGTCACCGCGGTCATCCCCTAAAATCTAGGTTAGCTGATTGCTCACCGCAAATTTTGCCAACACAAAATTGGACTAATTGATATAAGTGTAACTTTAAATGAAAACAGAGAGCCGGTATATTATGACAATAGAGTCAGACTGCGTAAAAATGAACGTTTAAAACAATAGGGTTAAGCTTCGTAAACTCTTTTCAATTATTGATTTTATCTCGCAAATTTTGCAACTCTCGCGTGATTTGTAAGACCTCGACGAGATTACGGGCCTGACAACTTTCCTATATCTTATTTGTAAACACAATCCTAGCGAACTAAACAAAAGGTAAGAATTTATTTTTCACGCACAAAACACATTATCTAAACTTATCTTGCAACACAGCATTAATGTTAGTGTCTTTTGTATGAGAGAAATTGGTATAAAAATCGAAATGAATATTTCGTAACGTATTCTTATCACTTTCACTGCAATACTGTTTAACATAAAAAGACCTGCAAAATATCCCTTTCACACACAAGCTCAAAGTCAGCGATGAATAAGTACGTTTGCGAAACCTTTCCATTAATCAACCCATCGGTGCATGATTGTCTTCGTACGCTGAGAATCTATTTCGTTTGTTTTGATAACGACTCTTTATTTCATACTGAGACAAGACAATGTCTGGCAGTCAGTAATGTATGTGGGGTTGTATGGATGTACACTGTAAGACAGAGTAGCAAAAAAAAAAATCGCTGTTTGACATTACTTTGTGGTACACTTATCTATGGGCAAGCGTTCGGACTTAAATAACAATTCCAGGCCAAATTAGTGTTTTATTGTTGAGGTACGTGAAAAGTCTATAAAGGTATGAACATAAAAGAAGGATTTCTTAAATTAATATGTTTGACTCCGTAGAAATGTACAATAATGCGAGTAATACAATTATATAACATTATAATATTTGATTATTTCACACAACATCATTCGATATTGTTTCTTTCAGCAATGACTTAGTTTCAACAACGATGCGGCCTTCCCAATATAATACTCCATTAATGGAGTAATTCCTTTGAATCCATGACGTAATCAAATTCGAGACACAATGAGCACGGCTGGTACCACGTTTCCGGGGAAAACCTGGCTCTCATCCAGGGCTCCAGACTACACAGCGGGACCAGCATTTATCCGAGATGGAGGAAATGAATTCGAACGGGAACCAGATTTATTCCGGCCCGAACATGGATACAAATACGACCCGCAGCGACCAGGTGGGACGATCTTTCAAGGGAGAACGTTCAACACATATAAGAAACAGAAGAATGACGGTAAGAAACCGATACTTAAAGGCACGAAAGAATGGGAGGAACAGCAGGGTCCAAAAAATGTGAGATTTTCTACAGATCCAGAAGGTCCCAGGGAGTTGGTGAAAACAGCGGCGGGAGGAGTAGTGGTTACCACAACGAAGCCATATGAAAGCATTATTGCCGAGAGGGATGCTTTATTAGAAACAGAGGCAGCCTACAGGCGGAGGATACAGAAGCTTGAAAGCGATAACACACAAATTCTACTAGACTATGAAGCACTGTATAAAGAAAACAACTTGCTTCGGGATAAAATCGATAAAGGGGAAGACAATAACATAGAATCTTTCCAAAGAGTTTACAACGATAGACAAATCTTACGCGAAGCAGAGACAGCCTATAAAAAGAGAATATCTCAGCTAGAACAAGATACTACCGGAATGCTGAGTAATTTCGAGTCACTTTATCAAGAGAATAAAGTCCTTCGAGATAAAGCCAAAAATCAAGAAGAACGCCTAAATACTATTGATAGAATGGACGATATCAGGAAAATAACAGATTTGCAAAAGAGGGTTAAACACCTTGAGAAAACAATTCGAACAATGGGTTATGAAAAAGAGGACATACTCAAAGAGCGTCATGAATTTGAAAATCAAGTCTACAAGCTTAGAGAAGAACTTGCCGATCTAAATAAGAGAAACATGATTCTTGAGCGAGAGAATGAAGGGTTTAAACGTGGTTTTATGGCACTAGGACAGAATGGGGATAATGTTTGGAAAGACGACCTAAAAATGAAAACAAGGCGACAAGAAGAAGAGGAAAGATTAATGAAAGAGGAAAATAAATCTATGAAGAAACAGATTGCAGATATGCAAAAGACTAGCCACACAATAGAAAAGAAAAATGTAGAGCTTACTACACAGGTTCAGATACTAGAACAGGACAGAGATGAATTCAGAAACAAACTATTTGAGTTTGCAAACGAAAGTGGGAAACGGACCCCATCAGGAAAAAAACGACAGCAAAAGGAAATCGAACTCATCAAAGAACAGAAATTAGAGGAATCAACTAAAGCGTTACAAGCGCTCCAAAGAGAACATGCAGTGATGAAAACCAAGTTAGAAATGGCCAACAAAGAAAAAGAGCAACTAGAACAAAAAGTCGAAGATATAAAAAATCGACCTCGGGAAACTGCTTCCTCTATTCGCAGAAAGATGGAGAGCGAGAGAGAGGTACACACTCTTACTGGTAACCTTGAACTGGTGAAAGAAAAGAACAAACAACTTGAAGTACAGGTTGCTGATTTGAAAGAAGAATTGAAACGAATGGAAATTGACGCTAAAGCCAACAAACAAACAGCCAATGCGTTGGCAGCTGGCCAGCATAATCAAATGGACAGTCAAGTAAAAGAACTGAACTCAAAAGTCATTTCTCTTAATGAGGAAATAAAAAAGTTGACGGCGGAAAATATTCAGCTTGTTTCAGAAGGCAACAATGTACAAGATAAATTACAAGAAAAGCTAGAAGTAGCTTTGAGGGAGAAGGATGAGCTTGTGAAAGAAAAGGAACAGCTTCTTAACAACTTAACAAATTCAAGTAGTAATACCTCAGCCAAAATAGAAGAGCTAATGAGTGAATTAAACGCGGTCGAAGTAGAGCTTAAAATACTTCAGCCTAAACATGAGGAACTCCAGGGGAAATTCGAAGAGGTAAAGGCCGAAAATAAGTCTTTGCAAGACAAACTGGAGAAACAAAATGTCGAAATGACAGAACTTAAAGAAACCATGAGAAATGACAAAGATGTATTCGGTGAACTCGCAAAGGAAAAACGTGAAAACTCGAACCTGAGACTAGAATTGAACGAACTAAGTAATCAGTTAGAAAAGGAAAAGTCGAAAATGGAAACAGACCTCGACGAATTGCTAAAAAATCAGGAATTCATGAATACAGCTTTAGCTGAACACAAGGTCCGTCTCGATATGTTACAGAAAGAAAAAAATGAGTTGAAAGCAGAAAATTTGAAACTGGTAAAGGCTAACGAGAGGCAGGCAAAATCTTTGATAGACACTAAAGCTGACTTTGAAAAGGTAAAAGGTGAAGGCTCATCAGCAACAAAAGCACTAAAAGAGGAACTTGACAAAGTAACGAAAGAAGCAAAAGCAAATGAAAAAGAACTTATTCAAGCTCGTCAAGAATTGGAAATAGCGAAAAATGAAAGAGAAAATCAGGTTAGTAAATTACTTAAACAAATGGAAAAGTTAAGATCAGAGCGTGAAACGGAAACAAAACAATTAAAAGATCAAAGTGACGATTTGCGATCTGAAGTGGCGAGATTAAAGGTGTTTGAAGACAAGCTGCAAAAGATGGAAATAGACTTGAAAGATTTGATTGACCGGCTATCAGAGTCGGAACGGAAGAATAAAATTCAAACAGATGAACGATTACAGAACCTGGCCTTTGTAGTGAAGGAAATGAAAGATGAAAACCTTGCTAATCGAATACGAGCTGCTGAAAAAGAGGGAAATGAAATAGAGAAATACCGTCTAGAACTCGAAATCAAACAAGATGCAATTAATGAAATAAAAAAGCTCAGAGATGAGAACAAAAGACTCGTTGGGCTTTTAGAAGATAAACGTGCGGCAGAGGAGGCTCAAGATGAATGGACCCGAAAGAAAAATAAGTTCAATGAAATTCTTGCTCAGAATAAACGTCTTGAGGAAGAAAACCAACGTGTGTTGAGTCTCTATGAGCAACAAAAGAACGAGAGTAACAAAAAAGATGTTTTATCAAATTCAGCAAAAATAAAGATGCTAGAAACACAACTCAATCAAACATCGAACGAGAATACCGAGCTGAAAAAACAATTAGATGAAAAGGATGTCTCTCTCAAGCAAAACTATGTCGACAAGGATAGCTTGAAGAGATTGAAAAGGGATAACAACAGAATATCAAAAGAGAACGAACAGTTGAGAGACGAGAGTACACAGAAAGATCACATTATAGCAAAGCTTAAGGAACTTGAAACAACAAAAGCAAAGTTTATCGATTCCTCTGCTAACAACCAGCGCCTTTACGACGAGAATAAGCGTCTTCGAGAAACTTTGGAAAACGCGACTGACTACAAAGCAGCTTTTGAAAAATCGAAAGATCAGGAAAAGAATGCTGCAAAATATCATTCGAAATATGTTGAAGAAAATACTCTCTTGCGAAAAACATTACAAGAAAAAGAGGTGGAATTACGCAGGGAAATAGACTTGCATAAAGACCGGGCGAGTAACATTCAGGCTCGAAACAAACGCTTGGTCGACGAAGTAGCGCGTTTAAAAATGGAACTCAATAAAAAGGATGACGTCATTGTCAAAATGAAAGAACTTGAACACACCTCTCTCAAGTTCAAAGATGCAAGCGCTAACATAGCACGAATGAGTGAGGAAAACCAACGGCTTCGGAACATCATAGAAAATAGTGCCCCGTGGAAAGGAACGTTCTTGAATGCAAACGCCATGGGTCAAAAGAGTCCATTAAAGGCCATGTATGTTGATGGTTCTGCAACAAGTAAAGAATCGGGAATCAAACAGAAAGAGAAAAAGAAGAAAAGTGATACTTCCCTGACAGATGAAGATCACATTGAAACCAACTCGGATAACACAAACAAGATGAAAGATAAGATGAAAATCAAGCCACTGCTTCCGGACATCAATGGTGACGGACAAGGACTTAAGTTTGGTTTATCATACGCAGATTTGCACAAACGTAAGTATATCATAATATATTATGTAGAAGTAACCATAACTACTTAAGCTATATATCAAACTTACATTATGACAAATGATTCCTATTAGAAATAGAATTAATGCATTGTAATGAAGAAAGAAGACTTGTTGTATCTTGCAAAATTTCGATTTTTGATGTCTCTTTTATTTTTAGTACATCTACGTTGTCCATGAATTTACTTTATTTCTTTTTTATGTACGGTTCTGAACACACAATGAATTCCTAAAAGAGTCTTAGTGTTTCCAGTTTTGGATCTATCGTTTTTTTGTGAACGGCAATGACCAAAATATCAAAATCAAAAGTTCCAAACAATAACAGATGTGTTGTTATTTTTTCGTTTTCAAGGAACTGGCAAGATTGTCACAAACAAAAAGTCGACAGAAGAAACAAGTAGTCTGCGAATCAAAATAAGCAAGAAAGAAGAGGAAGTTGCACAATCGAAGAAACAACTCACAGAATCTCTTCTTGAAGTCAAGAAAATAAAGAATCAGCGTGACGCATTAAAAGCTGAAGTCGACAAACTCAAGAAAGAACTAGAAGTAGCTACTATTTCAAAGAGTGTTGACCATGGAACCACGCTATCTGATCACAACAAACGACTACTTGTTGAAAATCAAAGGCTCCGAGATGAACTAAGTTACGCCAAGCGGGAGACAACAGTGGTACAGAAAGACAAATCAAAACCTCCCCCTGCGACGCAAGTAGCTTACTATGTAGATAACAAAGCCGCTGTGGCATCGAAAGCCGGTGACAGAGAACGTAAAGAGCTACTCGACGAAATTGCGACGCTAAACCAACAATTACAAGAGAGGGATGCTCATATAAAGATTCTATCGACGAACGATGGAATGAAGGAGAAACTCAATCAAGCTCATGAGAAAAATAAACGCCTTATCGAAGAGAACAATCGTTTAAGGGTGGCAGTGGAACAGGCTCACCAGTTTGATACAGGCAGCAGGTTCAAGAACCAGAACGTAATGGGGAGGATGATAGAGGGCTATAAAGAAGCGAAGCAAACGGCAGACAAAACAAAAAGTAAGCAGACGAAAGACAAGAATGAAACGGACGATTCAAAAATGCAGAAACTCAAGTCCTGATAGACTCAAATTGTATGAGGTGATCTTACATACTGATCTTAAAGCAAATTTGCACCATATTGAAAGGATGGGATATCATGGTTTGAGAGCAACATGTCATTAAATTATATATAGACTGCAACGATAAAACTTACATATGCCAACACATTTTGCTTAAAAATTGTCTCAGAAGCTGGGAAAGAGAACTGTTTCTGTGTTTTAGTAGCGGTTTTTACGAAATGCAACACTATTTCTATTATACTCAGAATTGAACAGTTTGCAACCCCACTTAATGCAAGTTCTGCACAGTCTTTCTGTGATAAAATCTGAATGACATTAACATTAACAGTTAATGCAAATGCTTAATAAAAAAATATCCTCAAAGCACTTACTCGTCAATTGTAAATCCTCACAGATGGAGGAATACATCCTTCTCTTTGTAACTGAACAGGATACCGTTTTACTAAACAGTTTACGCTTAAGATTTGCGTAAGTCTAAAACAACAATTCCTCTTATTTCAATATTGGACGAAGCAATATTGCAAAGTGACACATCATTGGAATCGTCTCTCCGAGACGCTTCCAATGAAGTGCCACATTGCACTTTCATTGAAGATACTATCCATGTTTATCAATTATGACTTACGCAAACATTTTCGGTAAGTTGTTTAGTAAAACGGTACGCAAGTATTGTTGCATTTGTTTTTAATATCCTTTCATCAATTTTGTTTGATAAAATAAAAGAGATGTTTAAATATGTTTGATTTTTCTTTGCATTTTTTCTTCTATTGAATTAGGATTACGCATAACCTGGTCCAAATATGTTGTATATCGGTGAGTACATCGCATAACCAGAATTTCAGTTATGAGTCCAAGATGAGGCTCTTATAAATTTCTAATTTGTTATACGAGAGGAATTAGTTGATCTACCTGAGTAGTTGTTTGCATGTATATGTTTCAGTTACATGTTGCACCACATCGTAATTATTGACATTAAGATCGAAATTATTGACATTAAGACCGAAATTATTGACATTAAGATCGAAATTATTGACATTAAGATCGAAATTATTGACATTAAGACCGAAATTATTGACATTAAGATCAAAATTATTGACATTAAGATCGAAATTATTGACATTAAGACTGAAATTATTGACATTAAGATCGAAATTATTGACATTAAGACCGAAATTATTGACATTAAGACCGAAATTATTGACATTAAGACCGAAATTAAAATAAACATTGCTTACTCTAACAGGCAACATTAGAAGCAACTGTGACAACAGGAGATATTGCATGAAATCAAGCAGTCTTGAAATCTGGCGTAAAACATTACAAACCTGGACACAGGATCAATCATAAAGACTCTGTAGGAATACTATGAATGTTTTCATATGTCAAATGACGAACCAGTAGGTTAGCCAATAATGACATTAAAACAACATAGTTTTGTATTGTTTTTTGGTATACAATTAACCCTTAGAATGCTAAATAATTTTCTAACAATGTATTTTTGTCGTCTGCTTCTTAAACCTTAAATGTTTAATTTTGATGAAAGATACTCAGAGTAGCAAACAGGTTAGATCACAAGCTAGACGCCAATTTACTTGGTGGCTGGTCCTGGATGAAACCTAATTGCATAAGCATAAAGTTGGTACCAGCTCTTTATGGGTTAAGAGTATATGTAGCTATTGAAAGCATAATTAATTCAGAAATTTAAATTTATCTAAGTATGTACAGTTTATATTATGCCATGCTTTTGATTAAAATACGTCTTAATTCACTGCATAGACACTTTAAAGAATTAAAAAAAAAGTCCAATTTTGCTTCCAATAGCTATTCTTCAGGGTGTAACATATAACAATACAGTTGCAGTGCTATTTAAAGAATTTAATTTTAACTTCCCAGTTTGCTCACTCTGTAAACAAGCACCTTTAAAAATAATCGAATACGTTTGAATGGACAATATCACTCAAATGAGTTTGATCAACAACAGGTTTGCAGGATAGATTTTAAAACATTACATGTCCTGGACTCAAACACAGTCAATCTTTTGGCTGTCCATGTACAACACCTTATCTAACGTCCTATTGTCAAACAGTGACATCTAACTGATCTTTACAAGTCTTTTGTGATAAATCTAAGTTGTCAACCAAATCCACTTTAAATTAGAATACACTTTAATCTTTATATCCTTACAAATGTGAGAGGGAAAATAAGACATATGCACAATGCTAGAATAGAATTTGCAACACAGGTAACTCCTGCTTTTCCCACAGAGTTTTCCATATATATGTCAGATTTAAAAAGTAAGAAAAACATGGAAGAAAGCTATCCATTAAGGAGAAGTCTTGAACTAAATCCCCTGATATGTGAAATATGAACTTCTTTTACAGTCATGTTTTATAACTATTTATCTATTTATAGTGATGTCTCGTTAATCCCAACATGTCTGTTCCCAACAAAATGTCCGGTTTACCGAATAATCCGGACTAATGAAGCAGAGCATGTTCTAATACACATTAAGACATAAAAGGTCTGAATGCATGTGTATACTTATAACCCTTTAGCAAACACCAAATTGTCGACCACCCCAAATTGAAAGAGTTTACAGACGACATATCAAAATGTGATGAAATTCAAAAATAATCTTCTGATATGGCAGAAAACATTGTGGGAAAAGGAGCAATTTCTGCTTTACCCACAATGATTTCAAAAGCCGTCTGCAACAAACTGGTCAAATAATTCCGTTCCCTTTCAATTTTGTTCGGATTGCGAGACATCCGGATAATCGGGGTCCGGATAAACGAGGCTTCACTGTATATAGCTTTCAAGTTTTGTCAACAGCATTTCAGTTATGTTGCAATGACGGACTCATAATGATGGAGGGAGACCCCAAACTTCATTGCCTATTAGTGCTAGCCAAGCCGGGTAGAATCATCTGCATTGCATAAAACAGCTGTGAGACTACATCTCATGAAAATTCAAATGCAGTCACCAGGATTTGAACCAATGAGGAGAAGGACAATGAGATTTCTAAGTTTTATGGCACACTGACAAATATCTTAGAAACTGCTAATGTATTTTCTGTGTCTTGTATTGAAGCTCATTATCTCCTCAACGTGGACACCTTAAGGTGTGGGCTCTGTTTATCTCCAGGTTCATGATTTGTCAGTGTCTAGCCAGAATTCCTGAAATTAAACCAGATTTTCTTCCCAATTTTCCTTCAAAAACCGTAGCTTTCAGTGACTAATATTCAGCTGATTCTACATATGTATTAGGATGTTCCATCTGTTCATGACCAATACGTGTACCAGTATATCTATCACGATTTTAAATGTGTTCATGACCAATATAATCATTAGTATCTTACATTCATTCATGAATTATATATCTAGTAGGGTTGTACATTTATTCATGAACAATAAACCCATTAGGGTTTTACATATGTTCATTAACAGTATATCGTTAAGGGTTTTACATCAGAGTCATAGTAGTTCAGCTATAAATGTGTATAATAAGGTATCGTTGATTAATCCTTTCCCAAACAACAAATTTTTGACTGTCCCAAATTGAGAGAGTTTGCAGACGCCATTTCAAAATGTGATGAAATTGAAAATTATTCTTCAGAAAAGGCAGAAAACCATGTGGGAAAAGGAAAAATTGCTCGTTACGAGCAATTTCTCCTTTTCCCACAATGTTTTCTAAAGTGGTTTGCATCAAAATAATCAAATGTAGTTATTGTTTGGGAAAGGGTTATAAGGTTATTTTACCTGCTTGATGAGATTTTCCAGCAACACCAAAGCCTGAACAGCCAATGTTTTACACTGAGAGTCGACATCCTTGTCAATCACATCTGAAAGCAAAACATCGTAAAGCTACAGTAGTGCTATAGTATGAGGCTACTAGGTTTGCTTGCTTTACAAATATTGGTTTTAATACTGTGTCAACAGTATTTCAGTTATAACATGTATACTGATTTCCTAGGCATTGTATTACTTTACAACTTAAGGATATTTTTTGCGTAACTCAAAACTGATAAACAGAGATAGTTTCTTAAATGAAAGCACAATATTGGAATGTAACACATCATTAAAAGCGTCTCACAGAGACGATACCAATAATGTGTTCACATTGCAATATTGCTTACCCATTATTGAAATAAGAGGAAATGATGTTTTGGACTTAAGCAAATCTTGCGCATAAAATGTTTAGTAGAACGGTACCCTGGCCTTCACCAGTACTAGACTGGGTATCTGAAGTGTCTTGCTAAAGGACACTTCTACATAACCAGGTGTATTGGAGGACCTCGAACCCAAGACCCCTAAGATCTAAGTCAATTACCTTTACCACCGGGTCAAGCAGAACCCATAACCTTGTGAGTAATATTCATTGTGTTGTAATGATTGAAAGGTAACTTAATTAAAATTTTCATTGATTTCATGTTTCTCTTTTTATCTTCTTAATTTTTCAATGAAAATAGACATTTATGCAAATTATGCAAATACAATGAAAATAGTTAATTATGCAAATACAAATTGCAGAGTGCTTACCCTTTCAAAATCAATTCACCAATACATATATGTCAATAATGCTATCATTTGTTAACTCATTACCAAACAATAACAACATTTGACCAGTTTGTTAGAGATGACTCTGGAAAACATTGTGGGAAAAGCAGATATTACTCATAACTTGCAATTTCTCATTTTTCTACATTGTTTTCTGCCCTATCAGAATAATCAGAAGCTTATTTTTTAATTTCATCACATTTTGAAAGGTCATCTGCAGACTCTTTCAATTTGAGACAGTTGAAAATTTGTTGTTTGATAAAGGGTTTAACGTACCTTCCAACCAGTTTTTCGATTCAAACACCTCTATTTGTATTTCATTTAGAAGGATATGAGATGGTACTGCCAGATAAATCATTGAAATCGCAAACAACAACCCTTGTCTGACACTCCTGCAATTTACAGAAAAAAAAACAGAATATCATTTTGTGCATGTTAAGGGTTCAGTACAACTTTTTATTTATCTATATTGGTTTTACAATGTGTCAACATTGTTTCAGTCATGTTGCAAAGACCAACTTATAATGATGGTGGGAGACATCAAACTATCAATTAATTTTTATGTTTTTTTTATGAACATAATAAAAGAACTCCATTTATTTTTTCATCAATTTATTTATGTATACTCATATCCTTTCATGCGCCTTTAAAAAATGCTAAAAAAGCTCTAAAAAAATCATATTTTTCTATTTTTTTCTTTAAATGGTATTTTTCTTCACAAATAAGAAATTTGAACTAATCAATTGTTTCCTTGTTTTTTTTTTCATATGGGTTTTACATTACATCAACATTATTTCAGTTATGTAGCGATGACCGACTCTTAATGATGGAGGAAGATCCCATACTCAACTGCCCATAGGGGCTGGTCAAGGCGGGTAGAACCATCGGCATTCAGTAAGTCAGTCGGGAGACTGCATCTCATGAAAATCCATATCCCTCTCAGGATTTGAACCCACGCGGAGAGGGGCTGTTTCCTTGTTAAATTAATTCCAAATGATTAATGGGGTAACCATTTTGTTTGAAAATTTCCAAAATTAATTTCTAATGAAATAAAACATACAAATCTAAAAAAAAAGCCATGTCTTTCAAAGGATCATATTAAAAGTTGTAAATTTTCTTTCCTAGAGAAATTTAGAAATGAGTCCACATTTTGAATAGATTGTATTTGAATGGCTGCCAAGATTAAAAAAAATAATCTCTGCTAAGACCATAATATCGAGGGTTCAGTGCAAGACTTTATTAAGTGCTTCATATCTATAGTATATTATAGTCTAGCATTGAACCCTCGATATGCGAACTATCTACATAATACTTACGCATCAGAATGAAATCGCAAGACCCAAATAAATTCTAACAAGCATGTTGCCATTTGCCTTATAGTCTGCAAAAAAACAAAAACATTGAAACAGTTGAAGCATGAATTTATATCTTTTAACCCAATGACAATTTTTTTCTTTATTTTAAAAACATATTATTTTCTTTTGTTTAAAAATAAAAAGGGTTAATAGAATTGATGATAATAGACAAAGTAATTGCAATTCAAGATAAGTATTTTATGTTGATTACTTCCATATTCACCTTTTGTTGCATGTGCTTAATATAACTTTCTTGTTGATTCAATTTAAAGCCCATAACATAGATCTTACTTCAGTTTTGAAATACCACTTTACAGAAACTCTTTCCCACCCATTTTTCTTGAAAAACAACAACAAACAAAAAAAAAAAAAGAAAAAATTAGCACTAGAGCAGAACTTATTTTGCATAAAATGTAGCTATATTGATATACAATGTAAAGACCATAATCATGTTGGCAGATAGTTGAAAGTGTGTTTTTCTATTCCGCCTATACAACAAAGTATCTTGTTCCATCAAATTACTTCCTTGTTAAAATAAGCTTTAAAGTTTTTTTCAATATTATAATTGGTATAATGAGGTAATTAAATTGTTAAAACAAGTAAGTTGACCAATCAGATTATTTGTTGTCTTTAACATCATCATAACTGAAAAATGGCTAATAGCAAATGAACACAGTGTAAGATATTTTTTGTGAATGACTAACCTATAACAAAATAACACATATTTCCTAAATTACTGAACAAACCAACTGATCAGTTTAAACTTTTTAAAACCACTCTATCAATTTGTTACAATGACTTACTAACTCTTTATCATCTCATTAAAACAATTCATTAACCTGTTATAACTATATAGAAAAATGCATATATGTTTACACCACCATAAAAACTACATTATCAACTACAAATTTGTATGAAGATGATAAAGTCCACTCACAGGTATGTTTGATGCCGCATAGATCACAATGCCAAGTGTATACATTAGCCTAGCAAGGACAAAACAGTCTTCACCCATCAGATCAAACGTGTTCTCTTGTCTAAAAGAAAGAAATATTCACACAATGTAAAACTAGATGTAAATACACAACTTTCTGTACAATACCTTTATATTTCAATGTTTTTGTTTGATGTTTTATGTTAAGTTAACAATTTTTCAGACATGGTAAGGCTTTCCTGAATCCACCAGTACTAGGCTAGGGCTCTGAAATGTCTTGCAAAAGGACATTCTCACCAAACCAAAGGTGTCAGTGGGGCTCAAATCTGGGACCCTCGAGTTCTTAGTCCTTCACCTTAACCGCTCGGGAACGCAGGACCCCCCTTCAACTTGGTCTCATCTAAAATCTTATCTAATATATCAATAAGTATAACAATTTCATGCATTTTGCAAAATATAACAACAAAACAAATTATTGAACTGACAAAAACATTCGAAATAATAACAATTTTAGTGCTGGAACAGGCTTTATGCAAACAGGTTGGATCCAGGCGAAGTGAAATGGTGGCTGGCCTGTGATCTAACCTGTTTGCTACTCTGAGTATCTTTCTTCATCAAAATTAAGCAGATATCTAAGGTTATGGAAAGCATATGACACAAACGTCTATTTGAAAATTAGCCAACATTAAACATTCCTGAATTTGCAACCAAACAAAATCAACTCCATAAAATATTCAAATCATTTGGAAAAACAAGGCAAACATATGTACCCAAGAACAAAGAACATATTTTCCTAGAAGCATATTATACCTATCAAAGTTTTTCATAAGTGGGTAAAAGAAGTAGCCAGCTACAGGTGAAAATCTATTTTCTACAGCTGGTAACGTAGGTTTGTGACTACCCTTGCCATAACGTCTCGTCTTGGTTTCAATACGCTTTTGCACAATTTCCTTCCAATGTTCTGGTTGGTCGTCCTTTGTATCAATAGGCTGCACCTTTGGCTGTGGGGACTTGGACGTCTTTGTACTTTTATCTACTGGTCTAGAGAGCTCTTGAGCTGAAGTACCTATTACCTACAATATATTTGTTTCATTATACATGAGTTTACATAGCTTCAACATTATTTCAGTTACATGTCAATGCCCAGCTTATAATGATAGAGGAAGATCCAAAACTTGACTTTCCACAAGAGCTGTTCAAGCCTGGTAAACCATTGGCACTCCGTAAGTCAATACGGAAAAAACCTCTTATGAAAAACAATAATTCCAAATAAATCACTGGGATTTGAACCAACATGGCGAGGGTCCATGTCATTTCCGTTTTCTAAGTCTAACCACTAGGCCACAGAGGCCTTTTTAAACCTGTAATTCACCAATGGATATTGCATTATATAAAAACTAAATGACAAATAGTTGTAGGAATCAAGTTTTAAAATAGAGCAGATAGAAGTGTTCATTTTAGACAAGTAAGTAGTAGAAAACAATGTGACAAAAATGAAATGGCATGGTACAAACTCGCCTGGACCTTACCTGTTTGCATGAGCATGAAGCAGATATCAGATATAAAATTACAAGATTACAGACAATCTTTCTATGTATTACCTCTATAATATCTAACCTCTGTCTGATGCTGTAATTTCTGTTATAAAACTCTCCTGTTAGAAACTCAGCCACCTGGAAACAAATTGACAACATGTAATATGGTCCCCAAATATATGTTATTTTTGTTTAGTTTAAACTTTTCCTATTTTACATTGATTGTGACAGAAGCTTGAAGCTTATTAAATTCCCTCTCTATGAGTGCTTCCTGGATACTAAACGAGTACTCACGCTGATTTGTGGGTTAGTCCTGGCAATTTTCACCTCGCCTTACAGGAATCGAAACCGGGACCCTTGGTAAAAGAGGCCTATGCCCTACCACTGGATCAATGTTGCCCAACTTCATGTTAATGCAAACAAGTAAGATCCAGGCCAGCCGCCAAGTGAATTGGCGACTGGCCTGTAATCTAACTTGTTTGCTACTCTAAGCATATTTCCTCAACAAAATTAAGCAGATATTAAAGGTTTTGGAAAACAACCAACACAAAATCTAGTTTTAGAAAGTTACCCAGGACTTTTAGGACTAAAGAAGTTTTATATCTCAAAATATAATGGTATATTAAATGTTTACTGTGTGATAAAAAGTAATGCTTTATGTTGTAATGGATTACGTGAGAGACAAGATAATTGATCTTCTTACCTCTTTTGGACACATTACTGTTAAAGCCACTAGAGCATTAAACCTCTGACTGCGGAAGTTTGGTAAACCAAAACTCTCTGTCAAATGTAGAAGAACTTTGGCAAATTCTGCACTGATCTGCAAAAAAAAAAGATAACTATCTAAAACATATACCATGTGTTTTTCTTTGGACCATTTAATCATTCTCGAAGAGAAATTGTTTAAGACGATTTTAGAGTCAACTTATGCAAAAAAAGATGACTATGTAAAACATATACCATAATAAATACCTTTCTTTGGACCAAATATTCATTTTTAAAGAATATATGATTAAGTAAATTTTATAGTCAACTTAAAAACTGTGACTTCAAATGCTTCTTTTTGCCAAAATATTTTCTAGTCCAAATGCGAAGGAAAATATCATTTGATAAAACTCAAAATGATTATCTAAAATAATTTCAAAAGTGGAAAAGCTACAATGTTAAAATACATGTATGTAAAAACACCAAATTCTAAATGATGCATGCATGTGTGAAAAGACAAAACAATAGACTTAACAAAACATACGTCTACTATCTTACTTTAATGCTTTGTGAATTTTCTTTGGCTCACACTTACTTTGCTAATGTTTTCAAAGGATTATGTATTGAGAAAATGTTTCAGTACAGGACTACAGTCAACCATTTGTCTTTATGAATGCTGACTTTGTTTATATAGGGGTTTTCTGTATCAACAGTATTCTAGTAATCTCATGGCTTACCTAAATTTCACCAATACTTGGCAGGGCACTACAATGTCTTGCCCAAGGACACTCCAACAAAACAACCTAGTGCAACTGGCGAGGATCAAACCTAGGACCCTCATGTGACAAATCATTCAACCTAACCACTGGGGCAAGATAAATGCTAACTACAAAATCTTGATATAACTCACCTCTTTCAGTCCCATAGGATTGGATCGTATGAGAGTTTCTGCAGCGCCAAGGCAAGCTTCAAGAGTGTCTAGCTTATCACAGCCAATTAAACCTGCAATGGATAAACTTACTATCACAAATGGATAAACAATAACATGTATTTATATGTAAATGGTTGACCATGATTATGGTTGCTGAAAACACTTCAGTAATGGGGTTCAGTTATAAATAAATTAACTAAGTACAAATAACACATAAAATAGTGTTGCAATCTCTGATGGATATGTATGCAATCAAGTATAATTGGGTCCTCTCCTGTCCTGAGGCCATAAACACAAAGTAGATTGATATTAATATTCCTTTAAGCCCTCCCAGGGAAAATTGCAAAGAAACATCAATGATGAATATTTTATCAATTTTTCTTTTCAATCTCTATGGATTTCCTTTTTATCAAGAATGATTACCATAATTCCTTAACAATTCATTATTTTCAGAGAAATAGCTTTCAAGCAAAACGTTGGGCTAACCCTTAGAAAGCTGGGTTATTTTCTTAAAATAGTTTTTTGTGTACCCTGCTTTCCAAAACCTTAAATATCTGCTTAATTTTTTTGAGGAAAGATACTCAGAGTAGCAAACAGGTTAGATCACAAGCCAGCCAGCAATTTACTTGGCGGCTGACCTGGATATAACTTGTTTCAATCAACATGAAGATGGTTCCAGTACTGTAAGGGTCAAATTAAATCTGAATCAAACTACTTAGAATTACGAATGATTAAGATTTACATATTACCTTCCATACAGTCTCTGATATATTTTGGTTGTTTGACCTTTGTTACCATGGTATCCTCAGAAAGGTCGTAGGGTTCAAAGTCATCATCACTGTTTCAAAAAGAATTAAATGAGATCAAACCATTAAAATGTTCAAAATTCATCGGACCTCATTACCTTCAATTTATCAAGTAGAATGAGAAAGCAGATGATGAAAGAACTACATGCTATCCTTCTGGAATGAGTGAAAACAAATCCACTGCCAATGTAGCAGTGATTTTTTCTCTTATATGTTTCGTACTGTAAAACTGACCAATTACCAATCAAATTATCTAATCTTTTTTTCAAAATTTCTCAAAAAAACTTGTTTGACTTTCGTTGTTCCTCAAAAATTCCCAATTTTAGAAAAGAAAAAAGCAGTGATTTTCCCAGTTTGTCTGTACCTGACCCATTCCCAAAGTTTTTTAATAGTTCACTGTATGGAAAGTTCTCCTTTTAGTTTAAACTTTTGTTTAAGATCAATTGTGACAGAAGCTTGAAGCTTATAAAATTCACTCTTGATGACTGCTTTCTGGATACTTAACCAGTACTCGCGCTCATTTGTGGTCCTGTCCCGGCAATTTTAAGCTTGTTTAGTGTGGATCAAACCCCGTCCCCTTGGTAGAAGAGGCAAATGCTCTACCTCTACACCACTGACGCCTGCAGTTCTCATTTCCCTTAAACACTTTTAAAAGTTTACTAAAGTAGACTGATTAAACTATGAGATTTTTTCACAAAAATTATCTACTGCTGGCCACACTTACCCTGTGTTAACCCTTTACCAAGCCTTAAATTTTTGGCTGTTCCAAATTGAAAGAGTTTGCAGACGACATTTAAAAAGTGATGAAATTGAAAAAGAATCTTCTGATAGAAATGAAAACATTGTCGGAAAAGGAGAAATTGCTTATTAGCAATTTCTCCTTTTCCCACAATGTTTTCTAAGGTCGTCTGCAACAAACTGGTCAAATGTCATTATTGTTTGGTGATGGGTTAACATGGTACTTTTTTACTCAAATGTACAATTTGAAAGCAACGGCAGTCAAGAATCACAAACAAAGAAAAACAATACCAAAATGACTAAATATACATGTAATAGATAATTTTAATTAAAAACAAATACAAATATATCCTTTTTAAGTCTGTATACTTTTAATTGTATCTCAGAATTTGGATCTAGCCAATCCTTGATGACTTATGTTTACTGGGAGTGATGAAATCAAAACAATAATCAGACAAAATGCAATCATGTTCAATTAAACCATCATGAAGAAGGTAATTTAATGTAGATGCTTAAGTAAAATCAAAGGTACAATTTTAACAAGGTGTTAAGGATGTAGACAGGTGACCTTTCTAACCATAAAGCAGTTTGAGCTCCGATCAAAGCGTTGTAATATTCAATTTTTAACAATGCCGGGTGTCATTTACTTCGTTGTTGAATTCCAATCAATTTTATGAATCAATTAAATGTTCATCTAATCTATTATGTGCCTTTGCAACAATATGTTAAGTTGGAATCAATCAATTAAATACTTGTCTTATTCATAAGATGCTATAGTTAGAAGATATTATATTGGAATCAATGGGTTAAAAACCTGTTTAATTCATTTGGTGCCATGGTTACAAAATGATACAATGGAATCTATCAATACCTGTCTAAATCAGAAGGCACCTTAGTAACATTTTGTTCAACATCTTCACTTTTATCATTAATCTCTGATGTAGCCTGCTGAAGCAATGATTGCACGACCTCTGATCTCATGTCTTCACTAGAATGGGTAAGTTCGTCCAAGCGCAGATCAGAAAAATCTCTGAAAACAAAATGGATTTTTTACATAATCTGCTACTTTATATGATCCCATTTGAATGCACCTTCATCAGATCATTAAATGTGTTTATTCGCAGATGTAAGGAAGATAGGAAGTTAGAAATAGACATCTGTAAAATTGTTCAACAGCTGTACTGTTATATGATATGCACTAAAGAAGTCATTGGAAGCAAAAGTTATGTGTCTCTCATTATTTCAAGTTATACGGACCCCAGGCATTGATTGACATAGGAATAACAATCTGCCGATTAATTTGGGGTTTTGGGAGAAACTGTTACATATCACAGCCCTTTATGATATACAGTCTGTGATACCAGATCTACAATATAGGTCTTATGTTCAAGATACTATATGATAAATTAATTTCGTGGGTTACGATTCTATGTGATATGATGATACAATACCATTTGGGGTTTGATATGTTGCATTATGACAAGATAGATATACATTGCTTTGGGGAACTCATATGATAGCTCTACTGTATTAGTTTTATGTGCTACATGTGAATTATGCTGCTTTTTCTGTTTTTCATTCAAATTCATGAGGTCAGAATATCTATCAATGCATTCTGATTATTCCACACAGAAAAAACAACAAATTCTTCTTTTCAAGCAAATTTCTTGCTTACATTGCCTCAAAGAAAGCAGAAAATTCCTAGAAAACCAAATACATGGACAAATATACTAACTACTTGGATATCACTGAAACATTGTCAGAATAATATAAAACTAAGAATCATAAATCAATATGTCTTACTTTGTAATTTCATCTGTGAATGGATCCGGGGGTACTATAATGAGACTCTTAAGGGCCTTGACTTCTTCATCCTCTGTGTACTAAAACAGAGGATATTGATGTCAGTTTTATCTTATAACAATACAATACAACTGCTATTGAAGTAGTTAAGGCACCAATAGCCCGTCTCACAAAGGTTCTTTTCACAAAGTTTATTTAGAAGATGCGAACCGATCATAAGTTTCACTATGAAATCTTTATCTAAGCTTGAAATGCATGCCTATCTTTCATTCAAAAAGTTGTTGCATACAAAAAATGTTATATTACTCATATACTCGCAAGGACAAATCCTTTGTATTTACATTAGTAAACATAGAAATATTAAAGACAAATTATTAAAGTTAACTTTAGTATCCACAAATGAAAGATTGATTTTTAAATTCTATTAAAAAAACCCATTGAAACAAAAATGGAACATCATCTCTTTGGTAACAATGTTTAAAATCATATGCAGTTGGTGCATTGAACCAAGTGCAAATTTATGAAACAAAGAGATACTGCTGAAATTAGTCATTACAAGTAACAGTTTTACCTCGAATTTCAGTTTTGGACCCTCATCATCAAGTTTGTGTGTCACAATCTCTCCAACCACCATTCCAAGCCGTCGTAACTTCTCATCGGACAAACCTACATGGGCCTCAACACCTGGCATAAGCAGCCTTAATATCTCTGCAATGTTGAACATTTCTATCAGACAGAAGTAATATCTCTGCAAAATTTATCATTTATATCATGCAGTAGTATAATATATCGACAAAATTTATCATTTCTATCAAGCAGGATTATTTTGTTGCATTTTGTTGTTATCAGCTTTGTCCCTTTTTTGTATTTTGTAAAGTGCAAACAAATTCACCTGACATTGATGACCTCTATTATCATAATTTCACACTACATTGGGTATATATACATCTCATCAGGACTGTCCATCAATTATTTGCATGAGAACGCACACAGTAAGTATGATGTACAATCTCTTGGCAATTTTTTATTCATACCGTGTTAACCCGATCAAATTTATTCATAAAGGTCAACGTCAGGTGAATTTGTCCGCACTGGAACAGTCTAAAGGATTGGATGGGGGAATTGTATAGAACTGATTAATTACCATCTTTATTTTAATTGACCAGTCTGAAATGGATATAAGCCATATTGAGGGTTCAATGCAAGACTATAGTAAGTGCTTCATACATATGAAGCACTTACTATAGTATTGCACTGAACCCTCGATATACTGTATCATTTAATTTGATTGAGAAGTCTGAAAAAAAATAATTATACAATACCGTCTTTATTTTCTAGGATCTGTTTATCACTGATGAATGCCATGCAGATAAGTAAGGCTTGTGTCAGGTAGATGTGTTGTGCATGTGTCATGTGATTAAGGGCACTTGAATCTCCCCACACCTGCATTGCCTCCATTAGTAACTAGGGAAAATAAATGAAAAATTAAAACTCGTTTTGCTTTCAAAATCAAGCAGTTCATTTTAATCATATGTATTTCTTACAACCATTTGATTTTCATGTCGTTCACAAAACAGAGAGGGGTTCTTTGCTCTAAAACAAGCACAGGTATTTCAGAGAAGTTTTTATGTTGATATCTGGGATAATTGGTGATGGGTTTTTAATTCTACGTACCTACAACCATTGTGAAATAAGTAACATGGTATTTTAGGAACCTTGAAGAGAAGCTCAATGAATGACACAGGTGAAATGTTGAGATATGTTTACATGTCTATTTCATAATATTGTTAATAATGATCAATGTATATTGATAGAGGAGTTTCATAATAACACATGAAATAATCTAATGAAAGATTACCTTGATAAATAGATGCTGTCGAGTTGTGGCTGTGGCTAAATAACCAATAACATTCTGTAATACTAGCACCTGCATAAAAATGATAACAAATAAAGAATATATGCATAAACATTTTATCTTGTATCAATTGACTTCATCAACATTGGAAAGTTAGACAGTAAGTGTCTTAAATTTGAATGCTGTTTTTTTTTCTCTAAAAAACACATTTTTGTGTCATTTGCTTTCCAAATCCTTAAATATCTTCTTAATTTTGATCAGGGAAGATAAACAGAGTTGCAAACAGGTTAGATCACAGGCCAGCCGCCAATTTACTTGGCGGCTGGCCTGGATCTAACCTGTTTGCACAAGCGTCAAGTCGGTTCCAGCACTGTAAGGGTTAGTTACAATTGTTTCTCCTCAAAACCATGAAATACATGCATCTTTTGTATGTCACCTTTGTTTTCTTCTTAAACTTAGGGTTTGGATCAGTCAGAGAAGAGGCATTTCACATTCCAGTATGCATGAGATGGCAAAAGGGTTCGCAATATAAACAAAATATAATCGAAAGGGAACTTTTACTTTCAGTTTTGAATTTATGTAATTCTCTGTGATACCTGTTTTTATTCTTATGTTTCATTGATATCATTTTTATCTGAAAATTCAGATTATTACAGACAATAATGGGTAGAAAAGACCTTCATGCAGTGTATCATTTTGAACCCATTTACTCAATTCGACAGATTTTTATTATCAATTCATGGCTTGGCATCACCTTAAGTAAAAAATCGTAACATTGTTAAGTCATACAAAATGAATGTTTTCTTTGATTGGGAGAATAGGAGAATAGGTTTAAAGCAGACTCAATCTCTGTCTGAGCCAATTTAATAATTTTGTAAGACTCGATTGGTCTGAAATTATTATGCAATAGAAAATTGTTACAAAAGTTTCTGACACAGATTCTTGCTGAATACAGAGACATAACTAGGTTCGATTCAGTGAGGAAGAATCTGAGAACTGTTGCCAAAAAACTACTGAATAATTTGCTAAAACAGCCTTGCACACAGAAACAAACAAACTTACTGACTTATAGTATCTATGAAACACAAGCTTCGTACAGAGTATCAGCTGTATTTTCTGTTTATACATTACAATATTGCCTAAAAATCTGTCCATCAGTCCATACCTGAAAAAAAAACAAAAAACATTAAATTAACTCCCTAACACTTAGAATTCATGGAATTTATTTGAAAATACATTGTCGAGTCGTCTGCTTTCCAAAACTTTCAATAACTGCTTAATTTTAATAAGGAATGATACTCATTGTAGCAAACAGATTATATCACAGGCCAGCCACAAATTTACTTGGTGGCTGGCCTGGATTTAACCTTTTTGCATAAGTATGAAGTCATTTCCAGCAATACAAGGGTTATGGTATGTATTGTAAATGTGACTCAAAACAAAATACCTGACAGTGTTTCCATATGCCTCATTTGTTATTGGTCAACAAAAAAACAACAGAAGATGGCAATTATTAAGTATGAATAACCTTTTGATCTTTATGATATTGATCATAAAGAAATAAGAAAGAAATAAGTCAAAATCATTTGGCATCATTTTAGGGTGAATAAAAACATATACTAATGAGGGAAACTGTAATAAATGAAAAAGGAAAGGAATAATTTAGGATAACTTCTACAATTAATTACCCTTATATTGCTGGAACCGGCTTCACTCTTATCCAAACAGGTCAGATCCAGGCCAACCGCCAAGACAATTGGCCTGTGATTTAACCTGTTTGTCCTTGGTTTGAATCCCTATTAGGTGAGGAAAGAATCACCGGAACTAACCCACTTATCAGCTGGGGTACTAGTTTAGTATCCAGGAAGCAGTCATTGCGAGTGACTTTGAACAAGCTTTAAACTTCCTTCACAATCAATGTAAAATCAGTTAAGCTCAAATTTATTGATCATTACCATGGGAGCTGTTTGACCAGGGGAACAAGAACACTTTCCATACATCTGTCCGGTACTCCAGTTATAATGGTCTCAAACACACGACTCCAGATGAAATCTTTACGAACCAGACCAGAAATCTGCCTCAGCATGATAGTCCAAAAAGTTTCTGTAAAGGAAAACAAAATCAAAGTACTTGGTAAAAAGGATTTATTGCTCTCAGTCTCAGTGGTTTCTTTTATGGGTCTTCAAAGTCAGGTATTACCAAAATTGTGTGAAGATTGAATTTCTGATTTACATATGTCAAAATATTGTTTGCTTGTTTTTTTATACAGGGTTAAACGTCATATCAACAATTTTCCATTGATGTTACAACTTTCCAGGAGTCTCCAGTTCTAGGCTTAGGCTCTGAAGCATAATGCCAAGGACAATCCAACAAAACCCGACCCCATAGTTCTAGGACTGCTATCTTATGATTCTGGTAATCTGACGTAAATTCAATGAAATGACCTGATTCCCTTATAATATGTAACCATCTCACAAGAATTGTAAGCCTAGGGACCAGCAATTGGGTGCCCACAAATATCTCGTTTCTTGAACGGGGCTGTATTATGACGTGTGGATTACATGTACATGTTCTCTAAACAGGATGGGGTTCAAATATTATCTCCAAAGACTCTGACCTGCATATCCACAAGAACATAGCTTCCCAACAAGTCTACTGATGAACTCGAGACTGCAGTCCTTTGATAAGCGAATGTTTTTGCTGACCTTAGCCAGCGTGGTCAACATATTGAATATCACCAGTGGTATGTAGCATTTGGGTGAAAATATGTCACTGTAAAAATGAAAAGAGTTTTAAATAATGGCTGCTTTAATAACCAATAAAATTTTAATGCCACATCAACACTTTGTATTGACCAGTAAAATTCATCAAAAGTAGCATAAGATCTTACTTCTGAATATACCAAAATGATAATTGCAATTTAACCATGAAACAGAAAAAAACATTGACACAAAAGGGGGAAGACTTATTCCAAAAATATCATTTTATATTCAATTAAAGCACTAACACACAATGTATACCAAGCAATAGCTTCCAAAAGACAGCATGCTTCAACTTTAGTATTCAATGAATGTCTGAAAGGGATGGATATAGGTCACCATCAGTCCATCAGTGAGAAGCAACATGTCTCCAAAATAAGATGTACATAAAACTTGAATGAAGAAGTTTTATATACAGAAACTTCAAATCAAAAGCAGAGTTGTGGGACATGATCAGGGACCTGACATAATGACCCTGAAAACATGTGTGAAACATTTACCTTAAGTCGGTAAATGAGATACAAACTTGCATGTAAAAACTTAACCAAGGTGTGATCCAACACCCAGGTGAGATGTTTAGCTCTCCTTTATTCTTTGAATAGTCAAGCTAAAAGTTAAAGAAATATATTCATATTCATTTGAAGAATATTTTCAAACTATTATTAGAATCTAACCTGTAAAGTATAGAAGGCTCTTGGATGTAAATATAATGCTCCTCATAAGCAGTTTATCTTTTTGTCACAAACCATAGAGAAATGAAATTCATTTTTAACCTATTATTACTGTTGTCTGTGGTTGCTTTTATTTTCAACCAGTCTCATATGGTAGAATGGTTTAAGACCATGTAAACCTTATCTTATTATATCTATAAATATTTGATTCAATACTGTTGAAACATCAGGGTGACAGGGAAAACTTTTGTATCTTACCACACTTCTGTTTTCAATTTATTTGCCATCTTATCAGGTAATGCTCCCATTTCAAGTATAAGTGATTCCCATATGAATGAACGACCATCTTCCTTCCACAATACAAGTGGTGTGTCTGGATGTTTATTAAGTCCTGTTTGCTCTTCAAAAATAGCAACATAACTGTGCTGCGAGAGAAACTGCTCAAGAATTGTCACACATTTGTTCAATTTGTATCCTGGCCTGAAAAAGATGAAAAAATTGTGAATGAGAATGATTCCTCTTTAAATAGCTCCATTTATATAGAAAAATAATTGGGCCCAAAAATAAGTAAGTATCTGGACAAATTGACTTTTCATTAACTTGAAGGGCAAGCGTATCTAGCCCTTGAATTACATTCATTTGATGCATGTGATCATGTTAGTTGATAGAGGTATTTTAATTACCTTTGCTGAGCCGTAACAGCTCTCAGACAACATAGTCATTCTGCACTCTTGATTCTTTGGAGCACACCGGTAAAGCATGCTTTAAAGAGCAATTATTTGCAACAAAATCACATCAGGCCTGACTCAGGATAAATACATAATCATACCTCCATCCCCAAAACTATGTTCTTTGCACCTTAGGTTCTTATAGTAGAAATCATAACATACTGTGACATTTTGGTGTTTCTGAACTATAACTGACTAACAAATTAAACTATCTGATGATGCTTCCCGGTCAATTTGTACCCAAACCAATTCGTAACCACCCTATTTTGGCCAATTATCCACATTTCGGTCGGTTCGTACCCATCCTTATTTTTAAGAAGTCAATTCGTAACCATTCTATAAACCAAAACAAATTATAGTACATAGTAAATGAAAAATTCTTACATATTTCTTCAAACTTTGAGATTTTAGGCATGGATGGTAAAGTTAGCTATCCACAGGCAATTGTCGTAAAATAGGTGATCATATGAATGAATTTCCGAATAAAACTTTTAATCAAATAATCAACAAACCAACAACATACAAAAAGAGCTTCTTTTCTCTCTCATAAAACTGGGTTTAAGCCAATCACAACATGACGGTCTTAATTTTTTTTAAAGAAATTTATCAATTAAATAATACATAGCAGTTTGTTATAATTTTGTATGATCCCCTTTTGTTGTAACCGGCTTATGATTAGCCTATTAATTATGGACACCAATAAATTGAACAATTAATGACAATTGATGCTGCATGCCCTGCAACCATTGCATGTGATGAAAAGAACCTATTAAAAATGAAGAGAATCTATATCATTATCAGTCAATTAAAAATAAGGTAGGTGTGAATAGCAAGTGAAAGGTACTGAATAGCTGCATAACTATTTGTCATCTGGATATCAACTAAAGGAAACATATTCAACTTAAAAACAAAACATGAACAACGTACAAAGAAAATGCACGCTTTTTAGACCAAATATATTCTTGGTTGTCCTTTTATAATGGAGTATCGTCAAAGGAAGGTCTATTATTCAGTTATGCAGCGATAATATATGAAACTTGTAGCAAGATATATGATCTTATAATACTGAACTATAGTATGGTTACGAATTGACTTCTTCAAAATAAGGATGAGTAAGAAATGACCAAAATGTGGGTACGAATTG
Source organism: Cerastoderma edule (assembly GCA_947846245.1). Classification (NCBI taxonomy): domain Eukaryota; kingdom Metazoa; phylum Mollusca; class Bivalvia; order Cardiida; family Cardiidae; genus Cerastoderma; species Cerastoderma edule. The sequence goes on from OX401406.1 coordinate 25,688,069, forward strand.
GCCAAATTTGGGTGGGTATGAATTGGTTTGGGTACAAATTGACCTGCTACCCTGATGTCAATGACAGTGATGATGATGATCAGATTGAAAACTGGACTGAACTATTTTTTATTAAATTTTCCATTGATTGCATTGATCAGATGGGCTTACCTAAAAATCTTTACAAATACTTTTGACTTTTGCCTGCTGATATTGTACTAGACAGAACTATATTTACAATTCATATTTGGAATTTTTGTGAAAATCAAGCAAATGCAAAATACATGCCATATAACATTCATTATTTGAGGGTAAATATGGATTCAGCGAAAGTTGATTTTGCTCCAACAAGTGATGAACATGGAATTATAATGCCGGTGACAATTTGTTTATTCAAAAAATATGTTTGAAAGCTTGCTAGAATACTGACCTGGATTTGTAAATGGTGTGCGTCAGTGCTAAAAAGGCATCTTCACTACTTCCAGATAGAAAGTAAGCCAAAAAGTACTTAGAGTAATCTGCTTTGTAAAGCTTCCCTATCGTCTCAACGGATATACACTCAAGAAGATGGCATGCTATATTTGCATAATGGTTTCTCATATAAAGTTGACACATAGACTGAGATGTGCTCTTGTGGTCGGATAGATCTTTTAACGTCTCATTTTCTCCTGAACAGAACTTGTGGGATTTTGGGGGAAGAAACGTGTGAATCTTTTTAAGTGCATCGAGCAAGTCGTGCTCATTATTGGTGGTTGAAAGGGCATTCTGAATTTCCCTCACTCTTGCCCTAACTTCACATTCTAAAGCCATAGTGAACCTGGACTCAAGTAAACAATAATTCAAGCAGACGTTTGGCTATGGGCGCAGACATCTTGGACTGACTGGTTCTTGTTTATCAATGGGCCTAAAGAAGAAAACTATAAGAAAGGAATAGATTGCGTTTTTATTTGTTTATTTTACAAAAAAGAATCGTAAAATCATGCTTGAATTGAATTTTTATCATAATTTAATTCATTTATCGACAAAGAAGCATATGAATCTTTACAGATAAATACAACAATGATAATCAAAAGCTAAATGCATATTTTCCTTGCCGCTAGAAATCACCAAGGTGCGCGCGCGAACCATCGCTTTCCTTGGAAACCAAAACTGTATCAAGAGTCTCCAGAGTCTTGTGTCTTGTTATTCATATTTTCAAGAGATTACGATACAAGAATGGCGGAACAAACTGAAGAAAAGAAAGAAACGGTTGAATCCAAAAGAGTGCATACCTATCCACTTATAAGAGTGAGTTTATTTCAGCAAAAGAACACATATTTTGTCTTTGTTTATGATCACATTGCTGTCAAAAAATGGGAGGGGTAATTAATAGGGGTGCTATTTTACAAAGTTCTCTGTTTGAATTGGAACGGGTTGTGGACATGCACCACTGATATAGGACTTTTGATTTTTATAAGATTCCGTTCTTTGAAATAAATGTTAGATAGTAGGTGTTAAACATGGGTGATAGTGTTCAAATAACACTGCAGCTTGTGGTGATACGTACTCGTTTGTTCATCATTTCCAAACTGTAGCAAAGGTGAAAAAAGAGACTCATATATCAAACCTCTCTGTTTTTTTAAAATAGTTTTGGTCTTGTTTGAAGAAATGTAATCTGATATTTGAGCAGTTTTGACAGGGAACTGATCTGACTGTAATCTCAACTGACTGTCACAACTGTGTGAATGCTTTACAGGCACAGCTATATATGCTTTTTTTTCACCTTACTGATATAAAACTACTATGTTAAATAATGAACACTTTATAAGACGCAAAAGTTCATCCTGAAATACAGAATGTCTGGGATACTGATTTATAATGGTTGTGGATGGATTTGACTCACATGCTGGTTACATATTTCATCCGATGAGTATGGCATTCTTTAATGGATGTAGTGGTAAACAGCAGAAACCCATGGAGGCGGCTTAAATGTAAATAGGGGAGAAGAGAAGTATGTAAACGCAAGACATGGTTAGCTTAATTGCTAGAATGTCTATTGATGGTGAGGTTTTGAGTTCAAGCCCCATTTTTGTTGCACTTTTTCTTGCATGTATGATTTGTATCGCAGTAGCTCTATCTTAGGTCTTTCATGTTCAGTATGGATATATCTTAGGTGAAAAGTGCATATTAATCACGACTTTCAACATGCAAATGCCCTACAGAAAAATTTGGACCATTTGCACATTGTTCTATTTCTTTTAGGTATTGTATTAAAAACTGCCTAAAACATCAAAAACCTAAAAAATTCAGTAGCTACAGCAATGTTAAGTAGCTACAGCAAAGTAACGCATTTTTGATAAATCTAACGACATTCCCTGTATACAAAAAAATAATGCTTTTCATAAAATTTGTATGATGGTTAATGGCAGGTTCATGTCAGAGTTACAGTTATCTACATTTTAGTTACTTGCAGTATACATAAATGTGTATGATTACTCTTTCTTTCAGCACTCGGATATGAATGATGAAATGAAGACAGAAGCCATGGAGTTGTGTGTTACTGCATGTGAAAAGTTTTCATCAAATAATGAAGTAAGCTATTTTCATTGCATTGTATGTTGGGCTTTACACCACATCAACTTTATTTAGGTTGTTGACAAAAAATTATGCTGATACTTCAGGGGTGGCGAAATCTGTCTTTGATTCACTTGTCCGTAAATGCCAAATCTGTTTCTGTATTTGTCCGTATAATGGCTATATAGTAAATTCCGGTAAGCATTCACTTGTTCGTCGAGGCTTTTGGACAAACTGGGCAATACGGACAATTGATTTTGCCACCCCTGTACTTTAACTTATGGACGGAAGGATATTATCCCAACAAGATTAGTGTTTGGTCATTCATTAGCCTTGTTAAAGTATGTCAGAAGAAAGATACAAAGATTATGCATCCTTTTACAATGATATGCCATAATGGTATATTAAATAAGACTTAAGATATATGTTAATCATTGTCAATGTTGTAACAATCACAGAATGTTTATACAATTTGAAAATCTAGTGCATTGTTAAGGAGAACATGCTCATATTAACAGACAAAATGGATGAGATTATGTCTGAGAGATTTCTTTGCTTGGCTCATTACAATATAAGAATTCTGATAGAAGAATGTATTGCTACTGAATCAAAATTGTTACAGAATGTGTCAATAGATCTAAGTATGTACAGACCTAAACAATGGATTTCAAAACCATTGCAATGCTTTTGAATCTAAACATATATTATTTAGCATATGCAGGCTCTAAATACTTAAATACATACTAATTTTACTTCAAATGGCTATCCTCCAAGACGTCCCATACAACAAAACATGAGCTATACAGTTAAAAAAAAAAAAATAGCATCCAAATTCCCTCACATTTGTAAACAAGCAGCTTAGAACAGGCGACTTATGACTCTTCATCCCTAGAAGACACTTCAAGTTGCAAACATTGTGACAGGACCATATAGGAAAATCAATATAATAAATTCATAGTATTTTCAAACCTTTAACCTTTATTTCATAAATAAGCAGCAATAACCCTTTAGACTATCTTCAATGTTTTTATGATGCAGTGCAATTGGTTTGCCTCAAGACACTTTGTAAACCTGCAGCTAACAAACTTTAAGACCAACTCCAAAATGATGTGGATATAAATAATTTAAGAATAAGGATATTTGTTTTTAAAATAAAAGATACTTGTTCACAGAAAAGAGAATCTGAAAGACAAAATAAAATGGCATTGAAACAATATACAATTTTAAAGTAGCTAGTGAAAGCATTAATTCAGGAAGCATCAATTTATCTAAGCATGTACAATTTATAATACATGGTAGATCTCCAAAGTGATGTCACGCTTTTTGGTTAAAGTACATGACAGTACACTGTTTGTATATATATTTTATAAAATTTAAAAAAAAACGATCTAATTTTACCTTCTTTGAAGATTCTTCGGTGCATATCATATAACAGTGTAACTGTTGTGCAGTCTTAACGAAATCAATATCTAACTTCCAAATTTCCTCACATCTGTGAACAAGCACCATTAAAGGTGTTGGAATTAATTGTCATCACCACTTCAAATAACTCCACAGTCATCTGCTTGATTATAAAATATTGGCTTGTCTTTGTAAGAACAATAACCCTTTTTTAATCTTTTTTTTTTATTATTTTCAGAATGCAGCTAGAATGATCAAAGAAACAATGGACAAGAAATTTGGTGCTTCCTGGCATGCAGTTGTTGGCGAAGGTTTCGGATTTGAATTAACACATGAAGTTAAAAACTTGCTCTATATGTTCTTTGGTGGCAATTTAGCCATATGTGTGTGGAAGTGTTCATAAACAAGTTGATTATGTTGAGAACTTTTATTGGTATTTAACTTGAAGTTTTATTCTGGGGAGCGCAAGTATAAGATAATGGTTCTTTTTGTCATTCAAAAATTACTTTTCCATTTACGTGATATTACAAGGACATTCCATAGTTTGAATGCAAGAACCTATTCCACATTTATCTACATTATATCGAAAAATTGTTCTAACATTTTAAACAAACTCTATGGTCTCCTTCAACACTTGTCTGTTTTTTTGAAATATGGCTTACACAAGAGATGGGCATAGAAACGCTCAGTTTACAATATAAGTAAAGAAATTCTTTTTATCAACATAAGATTTCTTTCTGAACCAGCCAAAATAGTAATTCAAGGCAATCACATTACCATTAACCCTTTCCCAAACAATAACAACATTGGCAACTTTGTTGCAGACGACTTTAGAAAACTCTGAGGAAAAAGGAGAAATTACTCGTGTTGAGCAATTTTTCCTTTTCCCACAAGGTTTTCTGCTTTTTCTGAAGAATATTGTTCAATTTCATCACAGTTTGAAATGTCGTCTGCAAACTTTCAATTTGGGACAGTCCAAAATTTGTTGTTGGGGAAAGGGTTAACAGACAGGGCGAGTAGGGCTTTTATTTTGATGTGAAATTGAATTGTAAACATATCCACAAATCAAGCAGTGCTCGTCATAAGCAGGTTTGTTTTGTCAAAGTTTAATATTGGTTGACAGCAAAGAAATGTATGTATGGCATGATAAGATTTTTGCTTTTTAACATGTTTTATACATAAGACTGTGATAACACTGCAGGTTTTGGAAATAACCTCAAATCCTACAGTGATTAAACATAACCACCATTCCTTATATGCAATTGTGTTAATTCAACTTTGGGCCATTACCAATCATATTCATTTTGTTATATGGGAACTTTTTGAGAACTTAGATAGCAATGACAAATAAAAAAAAAACTTATCGAGCAACATCATGAAGTAAATATTGCAAGTGAACAAGCATTTGGTAAATGTAAACAGTTTCTCCTTTTGACTGTTTTAAATGAGTATATCTGAGGTTTAATGTATAGCATATTGCCAATATTTATTTAATAATTTGAAATGAATACTGAAAGAAATTGATGTATATTGGAAGATCTTTAAGCATCATTATTCCACATCATCTTGAAAAATTGGCCAATACTCTTAAGAATAATTGTATTTATCAACTACATTCCAAACATGTGTAGTTTATCCATTTTGTTAATAACTTGTACATAAATAAAAATACAAATTCATTTTAATTTGTTGTTGGTTTTCTTTGATGCAATAGCCTTAGTCACACAAGTATTAAAGAAGAATTGACACAGAATATCCTTTTACCAGCCCAAGTCTATTACTAGATCACAGATTAATTCCTGATTACGGGTATCTCTAAGCATTATTCCCATGATCCTCTCTTCAACCGTGTTATCATGATGATAAACTTGACAATGTCATTGTAGTCTTTGGATGTGAGAATAACTTATTATGATTATGCAGGATAGCATTAAAGAAACCATCACTTAATCGTTTAAGAAATATTTTATATAATATAAAAACATGCATGATAGAGTCTTCTACCACCCTCAGTTTCACTCCTTTGTTCTTGTGGAACACCGGTTCAATGGAGCAAGTTGCTCAGGTGGTATTGTACCTTGACTCTAGGTATATATTTACAAATTTCATTTTAATATTAGTGGCAATTTTAATTTGTCAAAGACCAATAATGAAATATATTCATGTTGGATAGCAGCCAGCGACTTGGAAAGAATATTAAGGAGTATTAAGAGATGAAATTCTAGGACAGAGGATAGGTCGGTAACCAGCTTCAATGTGCCTTAACCCTCATTGTCCTGGAACCGACTTCAGGCTTATGCAGACAGGTTAGATCCAGGCCAGCCACCAAGTTAATTGGCAGCTGGCCTGTGATCTAATCTGTTTGTTACTCTGAGTATCTTTCCTCATACAGACTTGTATATAAAAACTTAATGAGCTAAAAATATGCAAACTTGATCAGTGGATATTGCAGGTTGTTTAAAACCATTGTAAGTGAAAACAAAAGTTATCATGGAAAATCAGATTTCTGTTTTTGTCACAAGCATTACTTTTTTTTTACAATTTGATTGTCATGACCATTTCGGAACAATGATTGTCATTTAGTTTTTACTTAAGCTGTGACATACCTATTTTCAACCAACAAAAACATGACTGTACAATTGGCTGTACTAATTAGAAAACCAATCAAAGTATTGTGTTATCTCAAAGGTGTTGGGGGTCTTTGTAAGTCTTTAACAAGTTTTATCTAGCAGAGATGACATATTAAGGAACAAATATGGTAAAATTCAACAAACTTTAATGACATGCAAATGTAGTTAACCACAATCATCAACAAGAAACATCTAGAGAAGGGGAAACTAGTTTTATCATATGAAAAAGGTCAAGTAATAAGACTCAATTCTGTGTTACAAATTAACAAACTGCATTTGAAAGGTAAACTTTTTGAATATACAACAAAACAAGAGTTTGTTTATCTCATTACCAAACAATAACGACATTTAACCAGTTTGTTGAGAACAAATCTTAAAAACAATTTGGGAAGAGGAGAATAAGAGGCCAACAGTTGATTTGAGGAGGCCAATGAAGCAAACACCAACAGGTCTACCTTTATGACCACCTTTCAGGGTTTTTTTTTGTTATTTGAGCAAAAAGTCATTTGAAGTGGTCAAATTGGCCTGCAGCCGGCTCTCAATGACAACCATGGAAAATGTTTACTGGCATGCTTCTTTTCTTTCCTCTGTTGTTGATTTATTTCAATTTAGACGAGTCATGAAATTGAGAAGCACTTGCCATAGTCTTGCACTGAACCCTTGAAATGTAAAATGAATTGGTTAGAAATATAAGGATGATATAACATTGTGAATATGATGTGAGCATCTATCGATCTGTTGGTATGATCTGTACTTGTTCACTGTGTCTCTGTAAACTCTTCTTCAAAGTGGGAGGTGCGAAGTCAAGAGGGGTTTTCTCTTCCTGTCAATAGAACATTCTAAACTTTAGCAATTCATTTCAGTTATTTCATTCGGCAAAATCAGCACAAAAATGCTTTTGACCATAACATTTCAGTAAACTATGCACACGAAATAAATATAATCTAAATCCATCAACAAGAATATTCAAACAATACACATACAATCATAAAAATCTACAAATTAACACACATACTTATTAACTCCCTCCAAAGGATATTCATATTGCATTGAACTATTCCAATTTTTAATATATTGATCTAGCATTCCATGAGTAAGAGAATAACAAATGAAACTAAAATAGATTCTGTCAAAAGTCACAGTCTTCACAAAAGTTGTCAAAATTGGTGAATATTTAGTAAGGCATGAAAACCATTGACTAAGTTGGATCAGTTTTGAATTAACTGCACATAATGATTAGGGATGGGTAGAATCATCACTTGTCTAATAGTCACATAAAACTTCACAATTTATTCACCTTGTCGGTGAGATTCACATATTAATTGGTTCATCTGACTCCTTTTAAGAAAATCAAAGATTCATATTAATCATAATAATATCCATGTTTCCTGAGAACTGACAAACAGTGAATCTTATCCGAACTAAATGGATATCACTGGCAATCATTCATTTGAAAGCAATATAAAAAGAACCCAAAGACACAAACAAACAAAAAACATAAATTTGTTCTGCACTTCACCTTGCAAGATTAATAAATCAGAGCTCTTTAGTATGGATTGGCAAATATATTGATCTTAACTAGAATCAAACCCTGGGGACTCATAGATTAAGTACTGACAACAATTCCACCTCAGAATAAAAGAACCGGTAAGATAAACATAGCAAAGTCTTCAGCAAAGAATTATTTTGACTAAATCAATATCGTTCCCAGATTGGAGCAATTCTAACATGGTTTTTGGACAATATACCCTACTTTATCGATATCAATCCCTGAAAAATATCATAAATGACCATGAACTGTTTACAATGCGGTACAGTCTAACTCAAGAGGCTACAACATTACCTTATTAAGGATGGTAACATAGGCTCCATGATCAATCAACAGTTTTGCCATTTCAGCTCTTTCCTCTTCACACGCCAAATGTCTGTAATAAAACAAGAAATTGGTTTCAATATTTTATTGTTACATGCGGAAACGATTAAAACCATTGCTGTCAAAACAACACCTTTTAAATCATATAAAGCAAAAAAGTTTAAAAGAAATCATAGCAACTATAGTAATAATTGTTATAACTTGGACTTGATACAGTTAGTGTCTTTGAAATATAGGGTTTATTACATTAGAGGTAGAAATCTTTTTGTAAATCTTACAATCATAAGAAGTAATAAATTCTAACCTGTATAGTGCTGGAACTGAATTCATGTTTATGTAAACAGGTTAGATCCAGGCCTGTGATCTAACCTGTTTACTACTCTGAGTATCTTTTCACATCAAAATTAAGGAGATATTTAAGGTTTTGGAAAACGGACCAAAAATTCTATTTTGAGTAAATTATCCAGCATTCTAAGGGTAAATATTTGGTCAACCTAAAAAAAGTAATTAACTCACAAGGGCGTGTTTCCTTGTGTGTCCTTGTAATTAACATCCAGGTTGTACTGTAGCAGCAATTTAGCCATTTTAACATGGCCCTTAGAGGCGGCACGATGAAGGGGAGTGTTCTCATATTTATCGCCAATGTTTACATCTGCTCCACTTTCTAACAACTTCTCAGCTATCTGGAACAGAACAATAAGATAGTAACGAGTGACCAAAAATACAGAAGACACATTAAACTACAAGTCAGGATAGTAAGGTGTAACCTTTATATTGCTGGGTAACTTTCCAAAAATGGGTTACTTTTCTGCTTTCCAAAACCTTGAATATCTGGTTAATTTTGATGAGGAAAGATGAGAAAGAGTAGCAACATTTTAGATCACAGGCCAGCAGCCAATTTAGTTAGGCCTGGCCTTGGTCCAACCTGTTTGCATAAGCATGAAGTTGGTTCCAGAACTATAAGGGTTAAGGACATTTCATCCTATCTTGATAAATCATGCAAGAATATATAAGAGTCTAGGAGAGGTTAACTTTGTGATAGAAAACTACCAAACATTGACAATTTGTAGATTTAAACTGTATTTTCAGCAATGGCAAAACTGTACAAAAAGGTACATGTAATGATTATGCTTTCTTTAATTCATTCTTTGGTTTGGCAACTTGCAACAAACAGGCTGATTTAAAGATAATTTGAAGAAACCTTTGAATAATTATCAAATTGGAAATATAAATTGCCACCAATTATGATACATAATCATTAATGAAAAGCTATGAATTTCAATTTGATAGTAGACCAAAGAAAGTTATGGCATGACCGTACATCAAGTTTTACCAATACAGAAATTGAAATCAATACCGATGAGTAACAAAATCATAGCTTAGTGAATGCTCTATTAACCTTCCTATGAAAAGACATGGCTACCATTATTATAATCACAGCACTTTTCTCAAAAATTGGGATTTTTTTTCAGGAATAGCTGTACTCAAACATGAGCTTTTTGGGGAAATTGGATAAAATGGTCAGATAGTTTGATTGGGATTGGGTCTGTTTGACAGTACCAAACATATTAGGAAAAGAATCGCTGCATACAAACCTCATATCTATCCTTTGAGGCAGCATAATGGAGTGGACACTGGCCAGTATTGTTGACCGCATTAACCTGTGCATTATGGGCAAGAAGTTTGGTCACTATCACGTCACGTCCAGCCGACGCTGCTATCATCAATGGGGTCCAGTTTACCTACAATTGATAAAAACTTCAATACTTAACTTTCTGACATCTATCAAACATACAGCTTCAATTCCAAGCTTTCTTTATTTGGTATCTTGAATGTCATAAAATAAAAATTAAATATAGATAAGAGATATACATACTATACTTAATTTTTGTTAACAATAATGAATTCAAAAATCATTATCAGTGATAATTTTTGGCCCAAAAAACCTCATAAAATTTCCAAAAAACTCATTACTTTCATTCATTTTAATCATTTTTCTATAGAAAAACCCATTGCTTTTTAAGTTTTGGTAAAAAAAAACCATTGATATAATTTAGAAAAATATCACTGCATTATGGTGAAATAAAATAAAGCTTCATATTTCATCAAAATTGGTTTTAGTTCATTTTCATTTTGAAATTTAGATTGTTATAAAGGGAAAGCAGCATTATAAATTTCTTGAAAAAGATCATAAATTTATCTTTTAAATGAGTTCAAGGAAAACTCTTCAGCTTAAAATTCATTTTGATTTTGTCATCTTAACTGATTTAATCAAATTGCTGCTGATGAGAGTTTCGTGATGAGCAATTTCTCCTTTCTTCTTTATAATGGCTCCTCGACATTGCCCCAAAAGAAGAACGTGTTCATATCTTATAATTGTTGCCTTCTATCACTTCCATTTAAGATTACGGAATGGTAATAAGAGTGTTGCACATCTCAACATTAAATGGTAGCAACTTAATGAACCTTTGTCGCATAGAAGATCTTCACAAATAAAAAGGTTGTACGGAGAGTATTATGACCTTAATTAGGGGAGAAAGTCAATTAAAAAATGAACGTTGAAGCTTATGAGAAATTTATCTTTCTGTCACAATGATAAATCTGTTTGATTTTTAAAAAAAAACTCATGGTAGAAAAATGCAGTACATGATTCGGATTAAGATTTCAAAAGAAATCCAAACTTTACCAAAGAAAACGGTTACACGATTCACCAAAATACCGTAATACCACCAAAACACCGGTTAAAATCATAGCAACACCTAAACACCCTTTGGTAATACAGGAATACCCTTTGTTTTGACTTTCTCCGATAACGTAAGTCATTGAAGCTTTTGTTGTATAAGCGATTTCTTTTTCTCGTTGATTCAACTTGACTTTGATTATGTTAGCCGATTCTTTTGGTAAGAATTCGAAAGATTAGAGCAGAATTTCAAATGATATACTGAAAACAGCCGCTAAATTGATTTTGATTAAGTCCAAAAAATCTAAAATTTATTTTTTTGTTCACAGCTGATGTTAAAAAAGTAGTCTTGCAAATTATAAATTAATTAGCACAAGGCTCGCCTTAAATGCCGAACGTGCATAAACATAAGTATTACAGTAATACATTAGTAAAGGCAAGTTGTATAAACTTTAATTTTCATACTCGATAACAGCAATTAATTATAATACGTCAAAAATGATCTTTGAAAAAGAAATCCCTGAGCTTGATATACCTCTTACAACCTTTTATGGACATATATAGGTAATAGGTATTATGACAAAATTTGAGAACTTGCTAACCTTTATCTCAGGGGTATTCCGGTGTTTTGGTAGTATTAGGGTATTTCGGTGGTTCGAGTAACCCCATAGAAAACAGGAAAAAATCAATTTTTTCAGTTTTCAGGAAAGACAACTCATGAAAATGAAAACAAGGGGCATAATTACTTGTATCATAACATGATGTGACAACATGGTTATTGTATATTAATCTCTTTATATTGTAAAGCTTTTAAAGACAATTTATGTATACAACATGGGAAAGTGTTCGATATTAGTTTCAGAACCATAAAACCAGTCACAAAATCAAATGTGAGGAATTGGGACAGGGTAATGCACACAGTAAAAAAAGACAAACATATTTGTACCTCATCTCTTGCATCGACAGGAACATTTAATGTCAGTAGGAAATCAACAATCTCTGTATGTCCCCCAGAGGCTGCCCAGTGTAATGGCATTCTTTGAGTCTGCAAAACATAATGATAAAGTTTGATGATAGATTGATATAAATGATCCAGGATTCCAGGTACTCTTTTCCTTTCCTTTAACTCATTACCAATCAATAAAGATTGTCTGCCCTATCAGATGATTCTTTTCAAATTTCATCGCATTTTGAAATGTTCTCTGCAAACTTTTTCAATTTTGGACTGTCGAAATTTGGTAAAGGGTTTACCCTTATAGCAATGGAACATACTTCATTCTTATGCAAACAGAATAGATCACATGCCAGCCTCCAGAAAGTTGGAAACCTGTGTCCTTCTCTGAGTGTCATTCCTCATCAAAATTAAGCAGATATTTAAGGTTTTGGAAAGGGTACGACACAAAAAAAAACTTTTTTTAGAAGTTTTCCAAGGATTGGTATTGTGTAAAGCTGTGATCAAAAAATCAAAATATAGCTAAGGTTTAAATCTAATAGTTATTATGCATATAACAGCACTAACTGTGCTTTTTGACACTTTTCTGAGAGGGGTATAAACATCGCCTCTCATTTCAGACTTTTGCAAAATATATCACCCCACCCACCCAAGGACCATATAAGAGGTTGAAAAAAATCTCATGGCACGAATGTTTGTAATTAACACTCTTAGAAAATATTACAGCGATTTGAAAAAACAAGTTATCATACCGAATCACTTTTAGTTGCTAAGTTTCGATCCTGCTTTATTCTCATTTTAAGCAGTTCAAACTTGCCTTCATACGCAAATGTGCTTATTTCATCCATGTTTACCGCTGGTTTCCAAGTTCGAGCCAATCGATGCTCACAAACGAGGAGAACCAGAACTCTCTGTTCACAACATAGTGAAATGAGTTAAACAGTCCAAGGGAAGTAACACGTACTTTATCTGACAATTAGTTCAGTATCGATTGTCTCTCTTTCGTCACGAAACATAAGTATAAACATCTATAAGATTAATAAAAGGGTGTTGACGTCCACATTTTTTTATCGAAACAATTCTTTGGTATGATAGAACATGTTTTCTGCTCAGTTGAGCAATCTTTCCTATTCACCAAACTGATTAGAAGCCGTCCGCAGCAAATCCATAAAGGATATTTTGTTTTGGCAAGGGATAGTCAGTCAGTCAGGCGTTAAAATTGGCGAGGGAGAAAACTTCGCAGATATTTTGCCTCTATACCTATATCTTAATGGCCTCCCTGCCAATAATCTTTAATGATCACATTTCCCGTTTCAGTAAAACAGTTTTATTTGGCATCTTTCGAATTACAATAAGAAGAAGTGCGTTAAACGAACATTAATTTCATGTTGATATTTCGCGATTATGTTTCTTCTGTTATCTAATAAATCGAATTTTCTTAGAAGCAAAACCCACATTGAGGCGACTTGTGACGAAGTCGAATTTTTACCAATTAAAGCCACGCGTCTATGAATCAATACATTGAGCAAATTAATTTTTTTAAATACCAGCGTCCTTTTAAAATGATTTGATATCGTACTAAGCCAAAGTCGCTGATTCCTTCACCTTGCCTGTATTGTGAGCATAGAAGCACGAACTTACCAACAGGCAAATCATTTAGACATAAACCCTTAAAGTGCTGGAATCGACTTAATGCGAATGCAAACAAGTTAGCTCCAGGTCAGCCGCAAAGAAAATTGGCGGCTGGCCTGTGATCCAACCTGTTAGCTACTATGAGTATCTTTCCCCAACAAAATCAAGCAGATTTCGGAAAGAAGTCGACACAAAAATCTATGTTTAGAAAATTACCCAGCATTCTAAGGGTTAGTATACCATTATAAAGACATCGGAGAACATATTGATTTTCAAAACGTTTTTATTTTATTTAACAGAAAAACTGTGATCTTTGGTCGTTTCGTTGAGTGGGGAGGTGCCGGGGACTTCCTTGAGGAGACAAACAGAAAATTAGATCGGAATTTAATTATTGCATCTGTAAAAATCTCATCGATTATTTGCTGCAAGAGGTGCAGACAGTTGGTTTATAAAGACCAAAAGGGCGCAACTCATTTTTGGCTTCTACACAGACTGTCTGAAATCCACGCGGAGAAGAATCAAGCTGAAAAGATGGCTTGTGAGAATGATAGGGAATATCATGACCTTTAACCCCTAGTATTCTGGGTAATTTTCTAAAAATAGATTTTTGTGCCCTCTGCCTCTCAAAACCTTAAATATCTGATTGATGTTGATGAGGTAAAATACTCAGAATAGCAAACAGGTTAGATCATAGGCCAGCCGCCTGATATTAACTTGGCGGCTTGCCTGGATCTAACCTGTTTGCATCAGCATGAAGTCAGTTCCAGCCCTATAAAGTTTAACTGCTTTTTCTTTTGATGAGAACAGCGCTTCAGATAGCCTCCAACGGATTGCTTTAATACCGCTGCCTCCTATGTAAGTGGCCAGTATGGCATTTTAACCATACTTTAGTTAAAGTTCGGTGTTTAATACTGCTTTCAACAATTTTGAAATATACAAATAACCTCAATACTAACTAGTACGATCCTTTTTTTGCCATTGAACTGTTTTCTTTCTAGTCGTTATGTTTTACCTTTTATGCAAGGTGTCAGAGATAAAAGCGTGCAATACTATTTCGTTTTTAATTTACCTTGGTATCAAAGGAAATGTATTTATAAGGGCAGCTCATCCATCCCGATGTTGTTCGTAATGTTTGTGGCTAAGTCTGATCACGGACGTTGTATTTTCTTAACACAAATGACATTATAAATAGGTGAGAACATGCTGTGATAATTACTAGAACCTTTCGAAAGAGGTGAATACCTTCGTATTTCTTATGTGTGTGCATTTTTTAATTCACATGATGCTGATTGTTTCTGTTGCTTTGCAGGCAATGTCTAGCTCTAAGCTTGAAACATTTCATAGATTTATCTTTCCCACTGATTGTATGGTCTCTTCCCTGCAGATTCAATGGTCTGTTTTGTGATACATTTGGGTTTCTTTCCTATTGATTTTGGGGCATTTTTCCTTATTTGGGGCATCTTTCCCACTGATTTGTGAGAAGGCATCTTTCCTACTTATTTGGGAGAGGGACTCTTTCCTCTTGATTTGGGGCATATTTCCCACTGATTTGTGGGAAGGCATCTTTCCTACTGATTTGAGGCATCTTTCCTACTGATTTTGGGGAAGGCATCTTTCCCAATGATTTGTGGGAGGGGTTCCTTCCTTCTGATTTGGGGGTATCTTTTCCACTGATTTGGGGGGAGGCATCTTTCCCATTGATTTGTGGGAGGGGCTCTTTCCTACTTGTTTGGGGGCATCTTTCCCACTTATTTGTGGGAGGGGATCTTTCCTACTGATTTGCAGGAGGAGCTCTTTCCTTCTGATATGGGGCCATCTTTTCCACTGATTTGGGGGGAGGCATCTTTCCCACTGATTTGTGGGAGAAGCTCTTTCCTTCTGATATGGGGCCATCTTTTCCACTGATTTAGTGGGAGGCATCTTTCCCACTGATATGTGGGAGGGGATCTTTCCTACTTGCTTGGGGGCATCTTTTCCACTGATTTGTGAGAGGGGCTCTTTCCTACTTGTTTGGGGGCATATTTTCCACTGATTTAGGGGAGGAGCCCTCTTTTCTAACTGATGGGACGGGGGTAATCAAACAATCCTTGATATGGATTTATCCTTTGGTAAATCCCCGCAATATCTTTATAGCTGCGATAAGTAGCACACAAACATCGGGATGATTTTGTTTTTGGGTGTTGTTTTTGTTTTTGTGGTTTTATATGATTGAATTGACACGTTGTAATTAGACGGATATACATTAAAGAGCACGATATGCAATAAAAGCATTGTCTACAATTCCCATTTCAATAAAAAGCAATACATTTGTTCGGTGATATATGAGTTTCCGAAATAAACTGTTTATACATATATAGACTTCATAACACACAAGTTCGATACTTTTTTTCAAACTGGCATGCGTTATCTCGTAACATAAGTTGTTCTACTTTAAGTTAGTATTTTTTTTATATCAGAACTCAATAACATTTCTTGCCCGTTTTACGCATGTGAACATTATTGTACGCGTGAACAACCCGTAAACAAATTTACGAAGTATTTGTGGTTCCAACGAAGAGACAACGCGTAAGTATTCCGAATGTGATTTCCTTTTGTTCTGATTCACGTGATATAAGCAGATTCGACATTGATACATTCGAACAGTCTACAGTATTTATTTCACCAGTTAATTGATTTCTTTCAACATCAGCAAGTGACAAATGTCTTATATGGTTTAACTAAGACATTATAAGTTGCGTGAATATTCAATATTAAAAATACGAATTATCATTGCGGAATTCTTTCCACCATATGTTCCATTAGCAGTTAATAAACTACAGAATAAAAGTTTCGTATAAACAGGTTTGACTTCATCAACCTAAGGGTGACTTTTAAACTCTGCTAAAGCGGAAAATTTGGAGCAATTGGCCAAAACGTTGACGAACATTGGTCTGACTAGCAATTCATTTTACTTTATCTTTATAACGAGTTATGAGTTCATCTAATATACAGAAAATCTGATCCAATGATTAGATTCGGGTTCCGATTCAGTATCTCGTTGGAATGTTAATTAAAATTCAAGCATAACTGTTCATCAAAAGAGCTTGATGAATTTTGTATATGATACTTTCTCATTTTCTTTGGAAAGGGGTTAAGGATTTGAACATTATATAGCTAAACATAAATAAATGCACATGTGTTCCCGACCTTACCAACTTTTCAACGATCATTTAAAGAACGTACAAGAGCAGTCCCTATTCTTATATCTATTGAAAACAATAAATAATGTCGTTCCTGTCCTCCGAAGAAAAACACAACTTTAACAAAATATGATACCGACGCAATATCTTAGAACAGTCATGTCATTTGAAAAAATCACAAAACATACTTAATGACACGTTCATCGTCTTTGCATAACTCAATTTAATTTCCATGGAAAAACCTTGTATTTGTAAGAAATTTCGTATCTATGTGGAGAGTAGTTAAACAATTTCGAAATAAGATGTAGGAAGCAATTTTGAAAATGTTCAATGGTTTGTACAAATGGATATGCTGAATTGTGGATAAAAGCCAGTTTAACTATGTTCAAAAACTAATACCCTTACTAAACATCGACCATAGTCGAAATGGCTCGAATAGTTAGAAAATAGTTTTATAAGAAGGAGAATTTGGGACAAAAATAAGGAGTCAACGGAATGCTCTCGTTTTGCAATGATTCCGTCGATATGTAAATTGGACACGGTATCACGCGATATGCTCCGACAAGAAGTGCTTTGCTGATGGTTTTCCTGTCAACCGGAGGGGGGTCTTATTTTATCCACGCCATCGGGAAAAGGGCACCGTCTTTAAAGGCTCATGGAAGGCGACTAATGTTATATCAAACTTTATCATTTGGTAAACTTTTGAATAGATTCTGATGGTTATCACCAAAACAAAAATCATCAGCACAACAAAAATGTGAAAGCCAACGAGAAATGACCCATATTTGCCAGTTTATCAATTAAGATTGCCTGATTCTTCACCTCTTACCTGGTCATGTGATACACAAATTTTGAACCAACCAATCAGAATTCGTTATTTTAGATATGTAAACAAAGAAATTGTTGATAACATTATTGGATTAGAGACTGCTATGTTCCAAGCACAACATAACTTATGTTAAAGCATATTATTGGATTTCACAGCAATCATAAATTAAATTTCATTACTTTTATGAAAATAATAAAACAACTCTATATATTTTTTTAGTATCTTATTTGTACTAATAATTTTTCATGTGCCTTTAAAGTTGTAAATAGCTAACTTTAACTTAAAATTAGCTATCATCAATCTATAAGACGGGAGGGGTATCTTTCCTGATGGCGTGGCCGTTAAACAATTTCAGAAGACGCAAACATTCTAACTTAAGGTAGAAAACTTATAATCCGCCATTTTGAAACCAATTCTTTCGTCGGATTTCTTCGTTTTTTCTCAGTATACATCGGACGCTGCCGAAACTTTTCGGTGTTAAACGAATTAGCACGACTTCTTACACTAACAAGTCGCTTATTAAACATTCAGTCAACATAGATTAGTAATTTTAATATTTCATATGGCACTAAGGCATTTCAAAGGACAAGACTATTATGGCAGATACCATTAGCTTTTTTTTCATTTAGTAAATATTATATAATTCAAACTGTAAGGTATGTCAAGGGATAGGATAGGTCTCAACATTTACATGGGTATTTCGTTTCAAAGACCGTTTAATCGGTAAAAACAACTTTTGAATGGCCTAACCTTTCTTAAAGAGTATCAAAATTATCATACAAAGAAGACATCGTTTGAGAAAAGTGTTTGTCTATTCATGTTTGGTGACACATCTTTAAGTATCGACGATTCTAAAGGTGGTGTTCTAAATTCGTTACCCATACCCATAACTTGTCCTCTTGACAAGGAACTTATTTTCTACCGATTTGTCCGAAATATATAAAAACCTTTGCAATAATCCCTTCAATTACATACCAGCAATGATTGCTTCAATAACATCCCGAACAACATTTACCCGCTATTATCTGTTACCGTTAATGCTCCAAAACAGGCAGTATTCTGGTTTTGCTTCTTAACGCTTGAATAAAGAAAGAGACAGTATTGGAGCAGAATGTCTTTCTGTGGGTTAAATGGTTTACACTCCTGAAATCAACAGGAAAGATAAACGTGTTTATTGTTTGATGCTTGGAGCCAGACAATAACTGCGAAATGAGAAAACACGTCAGATTGGTTCGCGTTTCCCCTTGATTTACTCGCTATTCCTCAATCTATTTACCCGCGTAATCGTTATTAAGCGCGGAGAGCATCCTTCAAACGTTCCGAGAGCTACTTTTGTCTAATGTTCTACAGGAATGGAGACATTCTTGGTGATTTCGTGGAGTGTTTGTTCAGGCATTAATGCAATTTCCACGCGCCCTTGATGCCGAGGGGATTTCCATTGATACAATCGTGTCGTTGTTTGCATTGCTGTCCAAACATTCTTTGAGACTTGTGAGATTGCGTACATCTTAGATCGGGCATGTTTTTACGCCAATCAATGGCTTTGGGCCATAGGAAAACAAGCTTGACCTACGGTTAGTTTTTACACCATAACACATCACCCTACGCTATCTATTGCAGAAGTCTTTAAAATTTAACGGTGACAAAAACGAAACATCATATTATGCAACTTATCCTTTTACAATATTATTTTCAAATCAATATCAAACGTAAAACATATTCATTTTCCTTAATACTTGCATTGCCTGCTATTGTTTCTTTAGATATGGATCATTCACACGTTTCTTATGGAGAATTCGCAAAAGTTGTGTTCGACAGGTGCGATTTGCACTAACCTGTGCACTTTCGCTTAAAGGATTGTGGGCAAATCAATCTATGAATAGAGACGTTGCTGTTGTTATTGTGACGTGACGCCACCAGTTAGCACTCAAATCGACACGTGTACGTTTTTATAGATAGTAAAGTACAGATAAAAAAAAACCTGTACATTTTTCTATTTCCTAGTTGCAATTTGATTCAAATGTTGAATTCACCTATTTTGTAATTATTACACGTCACAATCAATTCATGGGGTGATATTTGGAAGAACTATTGATTTGCGTATGTTTCTGCTGCAATGTGCTGCGTATGTACGTACACAAAAAGCCATATCGGGCTGTGATTCGCTGTGGTTCAGGTGCGTGTCGTTACTGATGACGTACATCCCTGAACAGGCATTCGGAATACCTCGGCCATTTCTTAAAATAACATCGGAGGTAAGGGGGGGGGGCATTTTTGAAAGAAGGTCAGCAACGAAGGGCATGTCCGTTTGCAATCGTATCTACTCGGAAATCCCCGGCACACGCCGATTGACAAAATATGAAACATAGATATGTTGATATGATCATCTTTAATGAAAAGGATTAAAAAAAACCATTCAATTGTGGATTTCTGGTGTATTCATGTACTACATACGAGGTATATCTACCGACTTGTTACGAGGATTGCCGAGTAGATACGATTGCTGAACAGGATGATTCGTCAAGACATTCATGCCGCTGGTTGATGTTTGTTGGTCCAGAAGCTTTAACATCTCGCCAGTGTGATGTCAGAGAATCATACTTAAGAATAGCAATTTTGACGATAAAAAAGCATTACAGAATTGGCTGTATATGCATGGAATAACAGTTATTATCTTAAAAGGTAGAAGTTAGTCCGTGCAAAGTAAAGGCATCTGTGTCCATTTCGATTATTGAAGAGGTCCGTCTTATTTACACATTCTAACATTGTTTCCATCAAGACCATCTTGTCCTACATATGCATTATAATACCTTTATGATCTTGAACATGTAACTAGGGTGGTGTCAGCAACGAGGGTCTGTATTAATGAAATAAAAGGCACCAATACTACAATTGCTTGCGTAAAATCGAACAGGCTTGCTGAAAATAAATGGAATTCAAATTATAAAGGTTGACTATCTTATATTTAATGCATAAACTGATCTTTTGAGTGAAGCTTTGTTAACGTCATTTTCAGGCACGTCCACTGGAGAGACTGTTTGAAAAATATCGCTGGACGATAAAAAAAATTTATAAAAGATTCAGGGAATGTTGTCTAGATCAAGACAAAATTATAAAATAGAAGTAAGAGTAAGGATAAAAGCAAACGTTTAGAAGAATTAATGTTACGAAACAACGTGGCTCACTTCTTTATGGACAAAAAACCGACGCAAAGACAACAATAATAATAATAATAACATTAAATGAAACATTTCATCTGTTAAGACTTCTAAAAAAATGAGATTCAGAGAACTTCGACCAAAGAAGAGAATAACATACACAGATAGTTTTAATGCCTCTCTACTTCTATTGTTTGGACATTCTTTGTCGAACTTCTGCCTTAGTTTAACAAGGGACGGCACATCTAACCCATTACCAAACAATAACGTCGTTTGGCCAGTTTGTTGCAGACGACTCTGGAAAACATTTAGGGTAAAGGGGAGGTTGCTCTTAAAGAGCAATTTCTCCTTTTTCCACAATGCTTTCTGCTCTATCAGAAGATTATCTTTCAATTTCATCACCTTTTGAAATGTCGGACTACAAACTCTTTCAATTTCGGACAGTCGAACATTTGGCGTTTGGTAAAGAGGTTAATCGTGTTACCGCTTAAAAACGGGGGTGATTTTTCCGATGTCGTGTCCGTTAAACCACTTCAGAATTGTGGCCAGTTACGTGAACACAAACATTCCAACTTAGGTTAGAAAAACTCATAATCCGCCATTTTGAAACCAATTCTTTAGTCGGATTACTTCAGTCGCTCTCCCTTTATACCTAGCTGGATCTAAATGCATCTTAACAAATGGCACCTTCTTCAAGGACTTCCCCAAGCGGCACGTTCCCCAGTGGTGCAGCTTCTTAACTCGAACGCGAGACGGCCAGGTGACATTTCCACACCAAGACCACTTAGGAAAACAACACCCATTTACCGACGTGTTAGCCAGACGGCTCATCTGATATCAGAATTAACGGATAAATGGCCGTTAAATGCGTTTATGCCGTTTTATTAAGGCTTCGAGAGTAAGATTGGCTTAGCTGTTGGCAGGTCACGCGTTAAGGCAGAGCCCACGTAATCTATTTACCCTTTCATTTTGATATATTTCCAGGCATATGTCGTATCAAGGAAACCATGGCGGTAAAAAAGGAATTGCTCGCACCTAGTACGAGCAATTTCTTGGTTTACCACTATTGTTTTTAGATATCATAGAGAGCAATAATATCATCGTTTTTTTCTCCCCAATATGCAGTCGCATATGTCGTCTCAAGGAAAAGATAACGATCAAAGGAGAGGTTGCAGGTATGATCAATTTCTCCCTTTGCCGCAAATGGTTTTAAATATCAAAGGGTACAAGAGTATAATCGTTGTTTTATCCCCAGTGCTTTTTTTAATCTCTTGAGATCATGCCTGCCCAAATTTTCTACGTGGGGCTTTACTTTGCGTTAATGCTCTTTTAAAAAGGGGGCACGACCATTCCAATGGAAGGATTCTGCGAATGTACGCATAACAAAGGGAGCTAGCATTTGGTCTAGATGGCAGCTATTTTCGATGAGATAGAAAGGTCATTAAAATACAAATAAGGGGATATAGGTGAATCATATTCATTCTGTCATACATTGGCTATGCTGTCTTGGAAAACTTGCATTAAGTTTAACGGTTCCAAAGTTATATAAATTAATTCAGCACATTTTAACGTCATTATGTGCTCTGTCATTTGGTTACTTGTACAAACTGTTGAGAACTCCCGATGTCTTGTGCTTTGGGGAGAAATGACTAAAAATCCTTCCCTCTATGTCATAAATCATTCGCGTTCAATTACACGGCCTGATATTTGCATGGAAGAGGGCTGATTA
Organism: Cerastoderma edule; assembly: GCA_947846245.1. NCBI lineage: Eukaryota > Metazoa > Mollusca > Bivalvia > Cardiida > Cardiidae > Cerastoderma > Cerastoderma edule. The sequence continues at coordinate 25,710,664 of OX401406.1, forward strand.
TTCTGCCATTAGCCTCGGAAATCACGCCATGTCCGTTTTTCCCTCCATCGTTTACCGGAATTATACTGTGTTTAACCCTTAGAATGCTGCGTAATTTTCTAAAAATAGACTAAAGTGTCGTCTGCTTTCCAAAACTTAAATTCCTGCTTATTTTGATAAGAAGGGTAATTCCATGTTAGCAAACAAGTTAGATCACTGGCCAGTCGCCAATTTACTTGGCGGCTGGCCTGGATTTAACCTGTTTGCACAAGCAATGAGTCGGTTCCAGCACTATAAGGGTTAAGGTGAGAGCTTCAACAGTTTTGGCGCGATCGATACAGTGAAGTGGTGGCGCTACAAACGCTTGACCAAGCATCCGAATGACGAGCATTGTCAATCGGAACACATCGAGTTCATCCAATGAAAACGCCTCTGAGATAATAGGTATGCCGCCATATTGTTTTTTTGAAGACTTTCGTCACTTTACTTTATTTTTCAAATACAGCTCTAAAATGATAAATTTGATTTGTAGTTTAATTTGAATAAGAAAACTCGTTTAAATCACAACTATTTAGACTTACCGATAAAAATGCTTAGAATGGTGTTAAAAACTTCCATAAAGTATAAGACATATTGCAATATTTAACGTGGACGCTTATAGGAAATGTGTAATAAACAAGGGACGACTTACCCGAAATATTGTAACCCTGCGCTTATGTTCGAAGTGTACTTCTCAGCTCACGGAAATACCCGGGTAGTTCCGATTGTAATGGTGTGTCCAATTGACAGTATTCAAGCACATCTACAAACATCGTAAGCAGTTATTCGTCAAACAAGTGAGCAACCATTATCTGATGATACTAGTTTATGGCAATAAAAACGTTACGCGATATGGTTTCAAGAGATGAACTCATTCCGTGCAGAGTTATCACTGTTATAGAATAAAAGACGGTAGGAGGTTTCTTTTATGGAGTTTGAACGTGATAAAATAGACAACAACTTTTGACGTTTTCCATTAATCTATCAAGAATATGACGTGTTTTAGAATGTATGTCCCGTCGTTTATAAAATAAAATATAGGGTCCATTTGATGCGCGTCGTCCTAAGTGTTCAGGACAGTAAAATTAATACAAATAAAGAAAATCGTATGTTATATACCCCCCCCCCCCTTAACAAATTGCATCGAATTTGATAAAGAAAATGTTGTATTTTGATTTTCCATCTCATCCATTTTATTCCGAATTCTCTACGATGATTGAAGAGATATTGATACTGATTGGAATCTTGGAATCGTGTATTATCCATTTTTCATATACCAGACATGCTTTTGTTTTCAATCTAACAAAACCACACTATGTTGTTAGGATTTTGTCATGTGTACAGTAGGGCACATTAAGTCGGGTAAATACTCATTGCTACTAGTATTATGTAAGCCAGCCGGCAGACCACGTCTCAGGTTTCTAAATCTAATACTACAGTGAGAGAATGTATTAATACACAAGGACAAATGTGAAGGTGTCGATTGGATTCGTCTATAGTTTCGCCGTAGTGGACTTGACCATGCAATTAACACAGCCATCATATCCGGTAGACGCATCTATTACAGAAATGTCTTTCGTCACGGTAGCCTTCTCGGCAACATATATCCTAAATAAGTTGTCCATCACATAACGCTCTATTTTGTTTGGTAGAATGTTCATACTCATTCTTTTGTCGAATTACTTCGTTCTCGGTATACATCGGTCGGGTTGGGAACTATTCGGTTTACTAGTGACATCATTAAATGCAATAAATTGTAGTTCCCTATATCAAATTATATGGCTGTTTAGATATTGCATTTGGCATTTTCATTTGAAAACGTACAACGAAAGATTTTGCAGGCAGCAACAAAGCGGTTTCCATATTTTGTCAGTGGTGTTTTCATTGGATAAACCGGATGCGTTCAGATTGGGCATAGACAGGTCATATGGCTATCTAAGAACTTTTGTCAGTTATCTGATTTACACACGCTGCCTTTGTCTACCAATCGGCGTATTTGCATCGTTTGCATCGACCATATAGGAAATATTTACAGGCATTGATGCACGTAAAACCCATCTTTGAATTAGATTAGATACCATCAATTTGGTTTCAATCACGATCCAGCTATTAGAAAAAAAAACGGAATTCGGCAATGCAGTACAGAGGACCGAGAAGAAAGGAACAGGTTGCATCCTCTTCTCCAAGTTCAAATACCATAATGCACTTGAATCAGAATTTAAAAAGAAACCACTATGATCTGACAGTGTCTCCTTCTGCCAAGCAGTTTGTCCTTTTGCCACAATGCTTTTGAAAGTTGTCTTCGCCAAGGCACAAAAATGTGGAGTTCGGTGGTATTGCGTTTAAAGAGATGTAGATATGTTCATACTAAACATAAATCAGACATTCAGCGTAGGGAATACGGAGAACTTTGACATTCCCCTCGTCTGTAATCCTACTTCATGGGTCCCAGGCCGGATTTGTACCGAAATGTAATTTAACTTCCGACAATGATGGAAATCGATACAGATGTACTTTTCATTTAAAATCAGCGTCGAAAAAACGCACATACTCAAACTCAAACTGTTGATGAAACAAAGGTCGAATATTTACGAATTTTCGAATTTAGAAATGCGTTGCTTGAGTACCGGAAGATAGTTTGAAAATTTTGATCATTAACTATGATTGTATGTAACAGAAATTTGCATTGACTTATAAACAAAAACCACCATGCGTAACCAACGTGTAGGTCTTGTGAAGGCCAACGTCTTTTGTTGCAGAGATTCCATAACCTTTTTTAGTACTGGAATCATGGCCTACTGGATCATGCTTATGCAAACAGGTCAATTCACAGGCCAGCTGCCAAATGTATCTTTCGTCATCAAAATTAAGCAGATATCTAAGGTTTGGGAAATCATACTACACAAAAACCTATGTTTTAGAAAATTACCCTAGCCGTTGCTTCTAGTTGATTAAAATATGTTTCATTATTGGATGTATTGTCGTTTACGTATTATCTTTTGGACTGATCAGATCACTTATGAAGGCTTCCTCTGAAACCTACAATTACATGTACTAGTCTAATGAAAGCTAACATGAAACAGTGGCCGCCATGTTTGAAACTGTTCTCAGGTTCACGGTACTAACCACATCCCTATGGTGAAAAATGATTAACCCTTAGAATGCAGGTTAATTTTCTCAACATAAATTGTTGTGTCGTCTGCTTTCCAAAACCTGTAATATCTACTTAGTTTTGATGAGGAAAGATACCCAGATTATCAAACAGTTAAGATCACCGGCCAGCCGCCAATTTACTTGGCGGCTGGTCTAGATCTTACCTGTTTGCATAAGCATGAAGTCGGTTCCAGCACTATAAGGGTTAAAGTTTTCCCTTATTGAATCGCGCCCTTTACTGATGACGACAAGGTCGGAGATCACTTAGACAGACATATTAAACTAGACTTACGGGTAATATATTTGTTCTAGTTTGGGTCTTCTCAGAGAAACATGTCCCTGTTGTATAGTATGATTTGTAGGCACGATCCGTGTAGTTTGCTGAACCAAGTGTACGATAGCCTTGTCTCTCCGAGGTTTACCGTCGTTTTTAACGTGTTTTAATATCATTCCAACGACAAATGCCATATATATGCACCTTTAGCTCAAAATAAAAACCCTTTTTATTCTTTTCTAGCGAGACCATACGGTATTATACATTTGTCTATGTGAGGTCTAACGTCGTTTATAAGGTAGTCATGATATAACCATGACGACTGCTTCAATTTATATGCCTCCTCATCTCAAAATCAAAACCTTTTCCTTTTTTTTATGTCTTACCGGCGAGCAAGAGGTAGTCTCCTGGCTGGCTAACGGAATGCTGATGGTTCTATCCGTCTTGAACAGCTATCAATGGCAGATGAGTAAGGGGTATACAGACAAAAAGTAAGAATTGCTCATAACGGGATATTTTTCCTTTTGTCACAGTATTTCCTTACGTATCATGTTAAGTGTTTTGTCTAGTAAGTGGTTAATATACTTTTGAGATGATAGTGCCAGATATGTAATGTGCCAGGTTTGAATCCCAACAGATAATCAAGACGTCGTAAGGTGACAGTTCCAATTAGTACTACTGTCATGTCACTCTCTTTTCACTAGGGCAGGGGGCGCTTGTGTTGATGGTAAGGAATTTGGGGTCCATATTACACAATGTCAATTTGAGGCAATCATTATTTTCTTAATAGATTTCTTACAGGGGACACGTTCTGCTGATATAACTTAATTCAGTGTTTTAGTATACTCTAGTTTTTAGAGGAACAAAAGTAGTTACCATATACAATGTTTAAACAAACCTTAGTTTGTGTTTTAAATGCAGAACAAAAGTCTCTTATAATTCAAATATGAATGGCATGGTTTTATTGTGTGTTTCTAATATTCTATATGTACATACTGTCTGTTGTAACCATGATGGGACTCTTTATAAAGATTTATATATGTCACCCCCACACTCAAATGGTTTGTCCGTTTTCTTTACGGTTATTTTAACGAACGACCGGGTTTAACTCTTAATACTTTAAAACATACTATAATTAAACATTGCTGTTCTCTCCCATTGGCTTAAATGCTCTAACTGCTCCCCTAAAATGGAGACAACCGGAAGGATACAGATGAAATATTGACGTGCTTATTTGTCCCATATACAAATGAGAAACCTTTTTGAAAGAAGCGACACATTTTATGGAAAATTGAATATGTAGAGTTAATTCTTTTGAAAGCCTCTTTCACGGGGTTTTGACAGCTTCATTTAAAGCACTCTGAGATATAAATGACTAGAACAATTAAATAGGTGTTCCCTTGTATTAGGAACCATTATCGTCGACAAAACGTCGAAACCCTTTCAAGGAGGATGCTTTTTCACTTTCATATAATCAGATTTGACTTCCAGGCATTTGATTTCTCTGGTGCGTTTTCCAGAGATGATCTTTTAATCATCATGTTGAAAAATCTTTTCCGTTATCTCTGGAATATAAATAAGATCATCTCAGGAAAACAAAAAGAGATACTTGTCTTGATTAAAGAAAATCATACAAAATTAATAAACGAGCAATATCATTTTCTTGCATTGTTCTTGTCAAATATGATATGTTATATTGTTACGCTTATATGTTTATTGGCAGCCATTTCATTGTCTAAAAGTAATGTTAGGACAATAGTTACTTTTTCCCTAAGAATTCCCATTTTTGCTGTCATTTGAGACCAGTTCTAGAATGGTCGGTTACGAGTTGGCGAGTGAATTCGGTCATAACTCGGGCAGGGGTGAGATGCGTCAGTAGGGAGTTGGCTACCTTTTTGAATTATGGAGTCAAAACTTAAAGGAAACTGACTATGTTGATAACTCAGGTTCTGTTGATATGTATGGATGGCTTTCACATACTTTCATATGGGCCGCGTCACGCGAAAAGGGGCACTCGGACATAAATAAAAACCGCTGACTCAGCTCTTTCTTATCGCTATTATTCCAGCATCTAGTCACGACAGTTATCATTTGTATTTATTTAAACGTAGAACTTGAGGTCCTCTAAGATGGCAAACAGTGTAGCCCCAGACCAGCCGCCACGTCACTGACGTGGCGGCTGGTCTGGGGCTACACTGTTTGCTATGTCAGAGTGCCCCTTTTCGCGTGACGTGGCCCAATTATGTTTTAAGAAAACATATCAGCGGGATTCTGTAGGATATGCTGATGGGATCGAGTCACCATACAAACTGTACGTACTTCATGTGCTTATTTGATGGTATATCTAGAATCATCTAGACACCCGAGGAGACTGCAGAAATTATAGCTTACATCAGGAAATCTTTCGAATCTTTCTTTCCAAACGAAGCGTAGCATATCTGTCAATAATTAAAAAGGCATTCATTATATTTGGTATCGTATAAATCAATTGCGTTATGACATAGTGTCAATAGCGGTTGCAGATTCATGGTTAAGAAATAAGTCTCGTCTAGTTGATGTATTATATCAAAGGAAGTGTCGTGACAAATCTCCTCCTACCAAAAATGTTCTATACTAAGTCTCTGTAAAAAGAGAGTTTTCAAGTGGTTTGTTGGTGTGTTTTATCGAAATAAATGATCTGAACGAGATAGGGACGTCCTTCTTTACCCATTGACTTTGTCTACTTCACAATATGGGAACAACAAGCACACTCTTTACAAACACAATAGAAATTGATTCGAATATTCGGGCCTGAATCCGAATACTCGAATATTCAATTATTCGTTCCCATTCCTAATTTATATCCTTCTAACATTATGGGAACCATCATGGAACAATAGTGAAACATTTCTATCAATACTAATCAAACATAATATATATCAATACTAATGAAATAGTTCTATAATTACTACCAAGTCCGTTATTTAGAGTCAGCCTTATCATACCATTATGTTCGCAAGAGCTATCTCTTTTTACGGGACCTTTGACAAATCTATGAACTAATGAAACAATTTTGACAACAGCAAAGACTTTTAAAGACTACAGCCAATTTACATTTTTCTACGATGGTTTCTATTCAATATTATATAGACATTTTTGTTCATGCTATTTTTTATCGTCTATGGTTGCTTTTGTTAAGGACCAATCACAAATATCTTTTCGTGGAAGTCTTCAATCAATATTAGTCTAGCTTTCATATCCAGTATTAACTTATCCAACCTGTCTATTCGCACAAGAACACCATTTCTATCTGTGGTTGTCAGACCTTTCTATCTATACTGCATTCCTATCAAGACAGGTCAAACATTGATACAACATTGATACAACATTTCTATCAATACTAGACAGACTTTGGTATCCATACAGTTTTTCACTAACCCTACAAACTTTGCTATACCCACTTCATCGTTCCGTTATGAGGACAATCATCTTTTCGCTCTGTAATAATGTGAACTATCGCCGCCCCGAGTGAACGTCAATAGTTTCTGCAGATTCTATTGAAAACCGCCTTGTCGGTTTGGTGCTTTTAATTTAGGAAATGTCGGAGTAAATCACTTAATACCCATTAAGATTCGGGAAATAGAGACTATTGAAGCTCTTTGTTGACATGTTTTATTGTGTTGAATTATTGTTGTAATGGGCTGGTGTGGGGAGGTTTGTGTTTAACACTATCGTTACGTGCGTAATTCTCTCACGAAGTTGGAATCAGTGCCTGTGTGTATGGTTCTGTCCAAGATTAGCCTGTTCGATGTGATGTTCCCTTAGAAGTGTTATTATGCTGTTTCACGTTATTTAATTAACACGGTATTTCAGGAACTTAAAAGTAAAGAAATTGAAACATGTATTTGGTTTACTGAAAATGATTTTTGATATCAAACGCTAAACATTTATTACTCCAAATTGTGGTACAATTGCATATGCTATATGTTATATGGGTTTTACATCACATCAACATTATTTCAGTTATGTAGCGATGCCCGACTCTAAATGATGTAGGAAGACCCCATACTCAACTGCCCATAGGGGCTGGTCAAGGCGGGTAGAACCATCGGCATTCCGTAAGTCAAGGGGACTTTCTGATTTTGTCACATAAGTTGCTAAAGTCCTATGTGGCAGATGCATTAAGGTGATGCATTATCGAGTAAGAGGTTTTGGCAATACACATCTTTAGCTTGATCTTTTGGAAGGAATACCCTTGTAACCAAATACTGTATAAAAGATCAAAAGTCTGAAGTCGTATGCGTATTTACCTAGGACATACATTGACAAAGAACTGACTGTTATAAGCAAGCGGTTTCTGCTTCTCATATTGGTTTATATTCCATTTTCACAAACAGTGAGTTTTACGTATCTTTCAACGGTCGTCCACTGTTGATTTAAAGTTGGACACGTAAAAAACCGAGTTTCGTTTTAGGGAATGAATTAAGAATAACCTATAAAACTTTAATTTTACCTTCGATATATAGTGGCATACAGTTTTGCTGTAAGTTTCTAAATCTGATTCTATTTATTTATTGGTTTCTCTGTTGTAACGGTTCGGATCTGGTCAAATATCAACACACACTCTATTTTTGTTCCCTCTCTCAAACGATGTACAGACAATTGGACGCACCGTTGTTAAAGGAACAATTCTACTTGAGGATAAAATGCATAGAGCCTGCATTCAAAGGATTACAATAGAGTGTACGTCTGTGCCAAAAAAGGCTTCACGGTATACAGCAAACGATCATTTGAATCCTTTTAGGACTGAAATGGAATAAACAGAATTGTTGTTTGCAAAAGAACCTGCCTTTACCAATGCAATGGGTTGGCTTTTTGAAATTTTGATCTTTTTAGAATAATTGCTGATAGAATGACTACACAGATCTAACACCAATCCATATTGGTATGTAAAACTTTATACTTGGTAAGCTTCCAAACCTCGTTTATAGGCGCAACCACCATTTTTTCTTTAGAGTTATGGTGCTTGTCATAAATATATGTTAATATATAAGCAACCACATGTATATGTTACGCTAATAAGCTTTTGAACTTTGAATCGATCCATCAGGATTAGAAGCAATGGACAATGTTTGCTATATTTCGTAAACTTATATGATGTTTAAGCCAATGGCAATATGTTGCCGACATGCTTGCTATTATATATTAAATATATAAACAGTATGTGAAGATGATCTTAATAAACGATAAGTCGTCTCAAACATGTAGATCTACATCACACTTCTGTCTGATTTAATCATGATAGCTAGATACACGTTTGACCGCATTCCATTGCTTATAAAATTCGACCATGTGGAAGATAGGTTCTTAAACACGCATCTAAATGATTAAATATGACTTATTTCTATACGAGATGGTTTTTGTTTTATAGAGACCACAAATGTTAAACCACTCATTTGTTACCCGAAATTGTGAATTGTATGTATATTGGGCCAGAGGCCTTTATTTCGAATGATCATATTGTATTACATTGTATTGTATTGTATTGTATTGTATTGTATTGTATTGTATTGTATTGTATTGTATTGTATTGTATTGTATTGTATTGTATTGAAGAATCCCTAGGATACGAATACTATCCCACAATGGCCAATATTGAGGGAACATGCAATCAAAGGCGACACTCATTTCATAGCTCCCTATCCGACAAACGTAGGCAAAACTTGCTCACGTTAACCCTTACACTCCTGAGCAATTTTCTAAAAAAAAAATACTTTTTGTGTCGTGTACTTTCAAAAACCTTAAATATCTGCTTAAATTTGATGAAAGACACTCAGAGTAACAAGCAGGTTAGATCACAGGCAAGCCGCCAATCTACTTGGCGGCTGACCTGTGATCTAACCTGTTTGCAAATGTACGAAGTCGGTTCCAGCACTATAAGGGTTGATGAAATAAAATGGCCAATATTAATCACGATAAGTTATCCTATTAATAAATCTCTATCCAACCTCCTTTCGTGCAGCTTTCAATATACGGCTTGATTATAGATTTGGACCAGTAATGGGATGTTTTATATCAATATCGGCAAGCAAATTATTTTTGTTTTGCTCTTCCTCTGGCGCCAACCGCTTGGATGGTGGATTAAGCGTTTATTCCGGATATAAAATGGGCCGAGTCTTGATTAAAGTTGCCTTAATACTTAACCAAACAATAACGCCATTTGACAAGTTTGTTGCAGACGACTCTTAAAAAGCATATTGGGAAATGATGAAATTGCTTTCAAAGAGCTATTTCACCTTTTCCCACAATGTTTTCTGCTCTATCAGATTATTAATTTTCAATTTCATCACATATTAAAATGACGGCTGCAAACTCTTTCAATTTTGGACAGTCGAAAATTTGGCGTTTGGTCAAGGGTTAAATAAGGTCGAAAATGATAACTAAAGGCCGGAGGAAGCAACAGTTTCCTTTCATAGTGCGACGATTGCTTATATGAACCTTTTCTTAATACGATTCAGACCGACTTTTGAAATTGATATTGTTAAAATACGTGATTTTCATACTGATATACATGTACAACAAAAGCACAGTACAGACGATATTAGAAATGTAAATAAAGATAAATGAACATCTGTTTTACGTTTGATATATGGATGGAAGTACAGTGGCAAAATTGATGAATTGCTCAATATGGGTAAATCTTGTTCAGAGTGACCACAGTTCAAGAAGACTTAATCGTCGTGTTAAAGACAACTAACGGCTTAATACGAACACCAGCCATTCGGAAAGTTCCAGTATGAGCTTTCTGAACAATATGCGTCTTGTTTTAGGATAGCCTCAGACTAAATAACCTCCCACAGCAATCGGAACTACTCGGGTCTTTTCGTGAGCTGTGAAATACACCTAGGATATAAGTGTATGGTTACACTTTTTCTGGTAAATCGGCATCCGGCAATCAACACATTTTCTAAGCGTGCACGGTAAGTAGTTCAATGTGTATGGAAGTGTTGGACATCCTTTTTAATCAATTTTTATCAGTAACTCATACCAAATGGCAAAAGTGTTGTTGTGACATGTATAGTTGTTTTCTCAATCAAATTGAACGCCTTTTGAGATTTCACATTTAATATCTATTTTCAAAAACGAAAGTAAAGTGACGTCATTCTCGCGGGAAACAATATGGCGTCATCCCTATCATTTCAGAGGTGTTTTCATTGGATAAACCCGATGTGTTCAGATTACTCCCACAGCTGTTCAAGACCGGTCCGTTATTATATATTGACCGCTTGGGTTAGGTAGACGAGTTGTAAAGCTATCGCCACACAATTAAATGGCGAAGCAAAGATTTGTGTTATCTAGTTATTCGCCATGGCGTTAATGTTTCTACATTATAACGCCTTCTGCAACCATAACTTTTCATGTGCCTGATTACTTCGGCTTATAGTTGTTGCAGCTTAACACTGATAAAAACAAATATCCTTGCATACAATTGACCAAAACGTTGACGCATATTGGTTTGACTAGCTATTCATTTCACTTAAATATCACCCTTAATAGTCGTTAGTGCAACAGACAGACAGACAATCGAATCAAATGGTTAGTGTCAAGTTCCGATTCAGTATGTCGTTGGAATGTTGATTAAAATCCAAGAATTGCTGTTCATCAAAAGAGCTTGATGGATTTAGTGTTTGGTACTTTCTCCTTTTCTCACATTATTTGTGACGAACAATTCCATATTTTGCGACTGTTGATCTCAACGAACATACACGTATCGATTTGAATTTAGGAAACATTTATATGCGACCCATCATCCTTTTACGACCTTTGATCATAAACACATACAGTGAGGAAAGCATCAGTCAGTTCCATTGAAAACACAGACGGATTTTAGATTATTGTTTTTTTAATACATGACGCATCATGCAATTTAAGTCATACCCAACGAGCCAATTGTAACTATGAACGTTACATTTAATGAGTATCACCATTGCATATTTTGTTAGAATGAACGACTGATTACAAAATATATACTGTAAAATATCAATAGATCTAAGAAATTAAACCAATATAGTAGGCGATTATTGTTATAACCGATGTTATACAGATGATTTAACCAATTACCAAACAATAACGGCATTTGACCAGTTTGTACCAGACGACTCTGGAAAACAGTGTGGGAAAAGGAGAAATTGCTTGTAACGCGCAATTTCGCCATTTCCCACAATGTTTTCTGTCCTATCAGAAGATAACCTTTCAATTGCATCACATTTCGAAATGTCGTCTGCAAACTCTTTCAGTTTAGAACAGTCGAACATTTTGGTGTTTGGTAATTGGTTTTACGCCTTCCCCCATAATGCAACGATGAAGTGAAACGCTGTGTTTATGTAACGAACTTGTCCAGACATTGTCGTTACGTTATTATGTCGACAGACTGAGGCGTTGTTTGATTTCGGCGAAAATAATCGGTTTCGCGCAATTAAACTGTAAATTGCATTATGGGCAGGACTATGGTTTGGTTGATGGCCACCGCGACATCTGTAAAACCGACTGCGGCTTCTTTGTGATACTTACACGAACATAAGTCGTTCTTTTTGACATTAGTTCTACGCTGTTTAAACCAAACCCCGCACAGTATTACTTCCCTTTGCTACATTAATTACAGTACCAGATGAAAAGGGAGATCACTGCGTAGAAGAACGGTTTTAAACAGTTATTCAGCCATATTGCTGCATCAGCACACGTATCTATGCTACTCGTATTTCATCATCAGTAAAACCGTGCAAGCTCACCAACCTACCGACTTCTTCTATGCCAAACCGTAATTGATAGGTTGTGGTAAAAAGCGATTCATATGGACAATTGACCCTCATACATAAAATAGATGTTTTATTTGTGTGGTATCTTGTGCATGTTTCCCTTTTTCATTAATAAACTATTTATATACTAGAACATAATGTCGCATTGGCTTTATCTTACGATAGAAATAATATTGGCCGATACGGTTCCTTACCTGGTCCTGGTTTTCAAATTAAACACGCTACCGGCTAAGCTAGCGTTGGTTGAATGGAAACTCCTGATACTGTCTACGTAAACGAAGTTAACAAATAAAAGCATAATTCTGAAACGGGTTCTCTGTGACACCATTCTTTATTACACATTCATTGCGTTTTTAAAGGCTTCTTTCACCGTTAATTCGGTCTCCGATTCTTCCGGTTGATCTTTTAGATATGTGTATAAATAAATTGATGTATGGGGTTGCAAATTATTAAAAATGCAGTATTTGAAAAATGAGGTGTTATCTGTGATACGATTCTAGTGAGTATCAACAACAAAGGGCAAAGAGAACAAACATATAAGTTGACAAAAGCAAACATGTGCTGTATCTCGCTTTTATTTGATTAAAAGCGAAAATTGAATGGTACCACTAAACTTCGTTTGGACCACAAATATTAGGGTCCACTATGTACGCATGTTATAAATACGACATTCGATGGCTTATCCAAATTCCGAATGTAACCAATCAGAAACGGAGCTTATTTGATCCGAGTTGAAATAATTGAACGAATTATGAAGAATTAACTACAGGTAAACCTGTTCATTTCCACAACGAAACTAATAATAGTAGACAAATTTTCAACATTCCGAGTCAGACTTTACAAAGCTCATTTTTTCATATCATTATAATGAATAAACACACGACATATAGAAGGATGTGATCTGGGCATTTATTATTTCAAATAAAGGACACAAATCAATCCAATTAAAATAATAACTGACATTCGTTATCACAACACAGAAAATAGGATCAGACGTTCACGAGTGAAATAATTTTATCAGTATTGAAACGTTTTGTTTAGTTGGTAGCATCCTCTCACAGTGATTATCAAACATTAACATACATATGTAAGGAATTGGTGCATAAAAAAGCAATAAGCATAAAGATCCATGCTGTGCTAAAACAATCTGTTCCCTAGAGGGGTTTCCCAATCAAGACATAAAACTCTTGTCAAATTATTCGTATGTTCTAGTTTTATGTTTTCCCATATATAGATCTGCTATTTAGACACTCTACACACTTTTACCACGTTCCTTGCAATAAATCTCATAGAGACCAACATTGTGTGTAATAAACCAAAGTATGAGGAAGTATGAGGAGATTTCTGTGTTGTGATAACGAAGTATTTCCGACGTATCGTCGATCACGAAGTTGGCATATTTGTCCGAAGTATTAGGAGACGAATACAACTTTTGATTGTGATTGAATGTTTGGAAGAGAAGCCAGCGGTAACTTGAAATGGGAACTACATAAGTTTACGAAATGTCGCTTTCAGAATCAGAAAGCTATACCCCGATCTTTGTTTTAAACGAAGATACTATTGTTGTGTCTACATGTAAAGGGGACAGGTTGTGGCGATGCAAAGTCGGATATTAACGCTGCTATGGATGTCAATTAAGATCCGGTTTGTTCTTTTCAATATTGTTTCTCAATTGTTGATTATTTAGATTTTGTCCCTCACGTACCAGCACGGTCCACCTGTTGATCTCTTGGTATAACTGGTCTGCTACTCGTCTGTTGCTTGGTCAGATATGTTAATTATAGGACTGTGGCATGATAGTTTTAACGATCCTCTTCTTATTAAACTGGAAGCTGTACCACCAAGCGGTCAATTAAATGCATGAAGCACGATTCAAGTTGGTCTATAAATGATTGATTATATAAAGGTGGTGCTGTAATAGAGCAGCTGAAAGAAAGAGTCCCATGTTAAACCCATTGCAGTGGCTAATATACCATTTCAGAAGACCCATTCACAAATGCACGTTTCCTCTTATGTTTCTGGTAGACCGCCTAGCTAGCAAGGACGCAACACATGTTGCCACAGAAGAATTAACAAACCTGTTGGTTTTGAAGCATATTGCGAATAGAAGTAAAGATTAGCAAAAGTGTACCCTTCACCACTGGAATTGCACATTCTATACAACGGAAGGAATGTCCAAGTGTCAGGAAGATGACATACGACTTATCGAATTATTGTACAGCCAAAGCAATGTAGCGCATCCACTTGTTTACAAATATCTCGGAACACTGGCTGTGTAGCAATACGTCAAACGAACAATCTAACCAGCTGTCAAAATATAGACACCTTCGCACTATAAGGAATGAACTCATTATTGCTTCCCGCCTTGCGGGATGTTCGCGGATATCAATAGGGTTATTGCACGAACCTTGCAAGCGTCCGCTTTATTTGAAGGTGCTTCGAGTCAATGCAAACATAAACTTATTGGTCATATTTAATAGGATTGAAATGACTTGTATTGCATTCTGTGTTTAAGATGGTGTTTTTTAGCTTCTTGTTTCTGATTCTGTAAGTATAGCACCAGTTGTATAGATAATTTGGTTCTATTAAATTCGTTAACGATGCATGTGCTGGCTTAACCCTTTCCCAAACAACAAATGTTCGACTGTCCCAAATTAAAAAAGTTTGCAGATGACATTTCAAAATGTGATGAAATTCGATAATAATCTTATGATAGGCCAGAAAACATTGAAGGAAAAGGAAAAATTGCTCGTCACGAGCATGTTTTCCTTCAATGTTTTCTAAAGTCGTCTGGAACAAAGTGGTCAAATGTCGTTGTTGTTTGGGAAAGGGTTAAACAGCCAAATCGACGTGTCCATTGTGTTCGATGATGCTTAAAAGCTTTGACGATTTTACGTCTTTATACACCCTTATAGCAAGCACATTAAAGTTTAAGCTTATTTATTTCACTTTCGGTGATGCTTAACCATTCTTCGCGCCGATTTGTGGACTCGTCCCTACATTTTCTTCTCGCCGCTTACGGGGATCGAACCCGGGACCCTCGGTACTAGAGGCCGACTGTCGCCAAAAGCACATTTTCGGAAGGGGAATCTTATAATGGATAAGAGTGATCACTGTCTCGAATAACCAACGTAATTGAAATAAATACATCAAATATTTACCAAAGAGAACCCGGAGAAACTGACCACATCAAAGTCTAGCCAGGACGATTTTTCACATACATATACATGTTATAGACATTTTCCTTGATATTAGTAGACCATGCATACAGTTTGCAAATTATGGAATGAGTACAAATATTATCTAGTTCTGCTGTAGACCTTAATTACAGACGTAGAAAACAATTGTCACTACTCGTAGTAATTCATTTGTGCCAACTTGAGGGGCAGGAGAATCGAACCTGGGTCCCACAGTCTACAATCCACGATGGTGACGCCTCTATCAGTACGAATCTCTAATGTTTTGTGTTGTGACGTGGATATCGTTGTTCTTTGTGAAGTACTCGGCGAGCAACAAAGCAGGGCAGTTTTAGAATTCTTTGATTGGAAAGAAGTTACAACTGCGGTTTCTACAACATACTTATCTTTTCTTGATTGGCATAGTCGTTCAAGCTTTTGTGGTTTCTTTTTCCCATTTTCTTGGTTTTATTTCCTTTAGACCATAAGTCTAGGTTTTAACCTAACTTCTGTTATCCAATATCAGAACAAATTATGCGAACCGACAAAAGGACTGTTGATACATCTAGTTGGATGCTTCTTTGTAATCGGATATTGACCTATTCTTTCTTATAATAAAACTTTCATATTTGAGACACGTGGAGAAGATATAGACATGTGTTTTTGACAGCTGTCAGTCAACTGAAAGTCTAATACCAGTTTTAATCTAGCCCTATATAGATCCTGTGTAGATATGGGACTTTGATCAAGTCCCTAGGATCAATAAACCTCACACATCTCAGCTGCTCTTTACCTTCGAACTTATAGTAAATTGAATCTGATACCTTTATTAAAAACAAAGTGGCAACTCTTGGATCAAAGTCTAATTCAGTTGAACATTCTCTAATAACATGCATATCTCTGTACATGTATATGATTTCATTATTCTGCTTTACGATAAACGAAATACGTTTTTATTTGTATTAAGCTTTTATTCTAGTTATTAGAAAAATCGACAAGAATGCATTTGGCTATTTGCAATCAGTAGAAAGTTGGATTTGACAAAAGACACATGCATCTACACAAACATACTTGCAGAAAGCGTAAATATAACAGACACATTAAAGGCACATAAAAGGAGATTAATGCTATATCAAACTATATTATTTGATAAACCTTTGTTCAGATTTAAATAGTTATCACCAAAAAACACCATCAGCACAACTTAAACATGAAAGTCAACAAGAAATAACCCAGATTAACCAGTTTAATAATTCAGAATGTGTGATTCTTCACCCCTGACCTTGACAGTTGATACACAAATGTTTGAAACGACCAATCAGAATTCGTTATTTTGAATATGTAAACAAACCGGTTTTTGATAAACATGATTGAATTGGAGACAACTTCTTTTCAAGCACAAAATAACTTATGTAAAAGGAGTTTATTTAATGGGATCTCAATACAGTCGTAAATTAATTTTCATGACTTTTATGAACATAATAAAAGAACTCCATATATTTTTTCTGTAATTAATTTGTACTCATCTCCTTTTATGTGCCTTTAAATTCAGTAACATACCGTAAAAGCATTGTTCACATCTGCAAACTATTTATCAATATATTAACTGACTCTTATTACCTGTAATAAAGAATTAGTAAAGATACATGTAACAACATACTTTAACTGAACAGATGTGTGTAAGCTCGGCTTGTGAATTATATAACAGGAACATTTATATCCTATGAGTCAGTTTTAAGGACAGCATAATAAGGAATGATTCTCCGTTTCAACTCGTTCGTTCCATGGTATTTCGGTATACTCTTACATTCAGGTGCTTCCCAATGTAATCTTAATCCAAAACAAAAAATAAATCTGCATGTTTGCTATTTGGCATTTTATTGCAAACCCGTTTATGAATTACCCTTATTTTAAAGTACATCAGAAATCTATCTCTGGAATTACTTTAACCCTTTACCAAACGGTAAATTTTCAACTGTCTCAAATTGAAATTGATTGCAGAGGACTTTCCAAAATGTGATGAAATTTGAAAACAATCTTCTGATGGGGCAGATAACATTGTGGAAAAAGGAAAAATTGCTCGTTACGAGCAATTTCTCCTTTTCCCACAATGTTTTCGAGAGTCGTCTGCAACAAAACGGTTAAAGTTCGTTAATGTTTTGTAATGGTTTAAGGGAAAAACTTCACTCTTCACTTTTCACTCTTTCCTTCAAATCATCTGTTGTAGGCTCTGAAGACTATCACAGAAGGCCAATTTCGATCACTACACTGTATTAACCCATTACCAAACGATAACGTAATTTGATCTGTTTGTTGCAGACGACTCTGAGAACCATTGTGGGAGCCAGTCAAAAGTTTGGCGTTTGGTAAAGGGTTAAGAGACAAATATATTAGCACAACCTAAGGATCATAAATCGCCGGAGAGAAACTTTGGTCGAAACGGAGTTAAGGAGATTTTTACTCACTTTCAATGTTGATTAAGTTCTTTTTTTTACTCATTCGTCACGTGGGACTTTGTGTCTTGTCTTAGTGGTAGGTTACTACACCAGACGAAAATACACGTAGTACATTGCGGACTATTTAACATCATTTGTGATGTTTGGTTGAAACCATTGCGACAAACGGACAAATTGTTTATTCAGAGTGTTTTCAATCCATGTCTAAATGAATTCCTCAATCTTCTGATGATGAATGTGAATAAAGAGGAATCAGTGGGAAATAAGGCCTTATGGTGCTGGAACAGAATTCATGCTTATACAAACAGGTTTGATCAAGGCCTGCCGTCAAATAAATTGGCACAAGCAATTTCTCCTTTTGTCACAATGCCTTTTTAACTTATTTACATATCACAACAACAGATTTATAAAATTTTGCAATGTTTACAGAGGTTCTTTAAGTTGTCTGCTGCAGATTAAATGTCGTCTGCAGGTGGTAAAGAGTTCAACAAATTTAGAAAGTAATGTAAAAGCTAGATAGATTCAGATATTGTATAAGAAAGAATGATTTAATAGGTCTTCAATACCTTTACATTAATCGACGCTATAGTGATTTTCCCCACTCATTTTGTCTCCTTCTTTAAAATGATTATCGTCTTTAAAATCGGGAAGGAGACCATTTTGTATCGGAAAAACAGAAGTGTCCATGAGACAAACTGGCAGCCGATTGAAAATATTTGGGAGCAAAACAGGTCTTCTTTCGATTTCCAGGAAACCCCCTACACTCTAGTTTTGCCTTACTGTTTTGAAACAAACAACCAAGTAACACATAATCAAGGATGATAACAAGCATCCAATCTAAGATGACTATTTCTTTTGGGGGGTACTGCGTGGCTTTGTGGTTTAAGACTTAGAACTCGGGGGGGAGGGGGTCCCGCGTTCGAGCACCAAGGACATTTTTAGTTTCGTGGGAGTGACCTTTGGCCTAGCCTTGTACTGGTAAATTCAGGTAAGACGTTGCATAACTGCATGCAAAATTGTTCATATGACGTTAAACACCATATAAAAAATTAGAATTTTAGGAAGTGAAACACGCCAAATTGATATCCATGGAATGTGCTGCATTGTCCAACTTGTTTTGAAACAATCTACCAAATGTTTAAGATTCTAAGATGATAGTTAGTATTCAATATCAAAAAACAACCCGGGAGAGAAACAGGTCACATCAATATCCACAAAAACGCGCTGTGCTTCCGCGTAAAATCGAGGCCAGAGTGAATTGTATTGGGAATTCAGGCTCCTTGGCTGTCACCGGTGGGTTTTTTTCTTCTGTTTTTCTTCTTTTTTGCTCTTTTCTGTTTGAAGAAGTCTTTTAAGGGATTGAAAAATTAAAACTGCTCCCAAACTTACATTTGGACTCCTAGAAAACCAAAATATACGTGATATGATGTTTATTTCTAATTAAATAACTTCAGATTTGGTTGCCCGTTTTACTGCTTTTACCATCGTTTTAAATGCCCATTAAAGGAGATTTATGCTATATCAAGCTATATTATTTGGTAAACTTTTGAACAGATTCAAAGAGTTATTACCAGAAAAAAACCATCAGCACAACTTAAATGTGAAGGTAAACCAGAGATAACCCAGAATAGAAAGATTTATAATTCAGATTTCCTGATTCTTCACCTCTGACCTTGACAGTTGATACACACATTTTTGAACCGACCAATCAGAATTCGTTATTTTGAATATGTAAACAAACAGGTTGTTGATAAACATGATTGAATTGGAGACAACTATATTTCAATCACAAAATAACTTATTTTAAGTGAGTCTATTCAAAAGGGTCTCAATGCATTCCTAAACTAATTATCATGACGTTTATGAACATAATAAAAGAACTCCATATATTTTTTCAGTAATTTATTTATACTCCTCTCCTTTGATTTGCCTTTAAAATATTTATTTTGAGAAATATCAACAGCTTGTTTATATTCACTTACTGCTTAGAGGACTGAGGTCTTGGGGAAGAACGTCGGCCTGGGGACACGAGGGTCGTGTGTTCGAATACCGTGGATAGCGGGATCTGTCTTGAGGCCTTTAATTCATCCATTTTCGGTGCGAGTACTGGTTATGTATTCAGGAATCAGAATCGAGAGATATCTATCTAAGTTCCAAGAACTTGTTTTCACCATCGATGTAAAATAGAAAAGTTCAAACTAAACAAACTGGCTTCAGTATAATCTCTTCGAAGTTGAAGGGACCCCAAGAAATTGCTCGACGTAGAGAGAGTTCGAGGTATTTCAGAGTTCGGCAATCGGAAGTTTGAGGTATAAATACTCTACTATACCTGCAATATTATTGAAATCTATTTAGGACGGTTTCAAACCTATATCTACATACATTGGAACATATGTACCTCGAACTTCTAATTGTCGAACTCGTTTAAACGCCAAAGTAAATACGGGTTCACCAAGCATGTGTTCTCTATCTCTATGTCTTTATGATACACATATCTGTTTGTCGAACTATCTCTCTGTCGCCCATTTTCATCAAGTCCTTTGAACCTCGTGATATAGAGATTCTACTGTATATCTAACAACAAACATTTCCTCATCTCCTACGTAACTGTCAGCGAGGTTTTCGCGTGACCCGTCAAAACCCTCCTATATCCTCATCTGTTACTCGGACAGAAAATAAAAAGGAACAATCTTCTATGTATAATTGGCGCTATACCGGGGGATGTAAGATTAATGATTTCCCGTCAAGTCTAATACTAACAACTTGATGAAAATCTCCCCCTACGTTGTATCCCTTCAATTATGATGGTACATAAAAGGCCAATAAACCTGGGTCGGGGCGCGGATGCCTGTAGTCCTCAAGCTACTGTCATTATTGGCCACTTTGTCTCCCATACATTTATTATATCTTATATCGGTGCTTTTGTGCCAGATTGCCCAGCACTCCATCACTTTAGTGTTCGAAAAGTTAAATCGTAAAAAAAGGGAAAACGAGAAAATCAGAATACAATTCAATATAGTGCCAAATATGGTCTCATGAGAAAAAAGAATATCAGTATACTATTCAATATAATGTCAAATATGGTCTTCTGATTTTGCTCGATTTATTCCTGCGACATTTCCACACTTTGGTCCTAAACGTATGCTCTCTGTGGTTCCATCATTTCAACTATTGAAGTCCTGGGTACCGTTTTACTAAGCATTTACGCTAATTAATTGCGTAAGTCCAAAACAACTTCCCCCTTTTTTTGCAATAGTTTGATAAGCAGTCTTGACAAGTAACACATTGAACTCGTCTCTCCGAGGTTCTTGTAAGAAGGGCATGCAAATGGTTATTCGGGGACGAATCAATGCCGTGAGAAGACTACATCAAGATGCACAATTTCATGGGAATATCGAAACATGTTGTCAGTCCAATGTCATGGTAATGTCATTTAGATTCTTTTTTAAAGAAACGTTAAAGAGATACTAAACACTTGCCATCAGAAGTCACTTCTATAATGAGACATATTGATGTGTTAGCATGCAAATGGGCTTCCTTTCTATAATTTAATTGAGATTGATTCCGAATTTATTCAAAGACACGATTTTAATTCCAAAAACAAAAGAATGCCCTTTTCCAATACAGAATTTCTTTCGAATGGCTTGATTTGTGATATTTTTTTTGTTTCACGAAAATACCGCGTGGCGTTGAGCTTTTTGAATACTTTCCACGTCAAGCATTTCTCTTTTTAACACATTAGCACCTAACACCATAATTTTTGCGTCTTGCAGTAGACGACTTTCAAAAAGCACAGCATTATGGCAATTATGGCAAAAAAAAAAAGAAATTGCTCGTCACAAAATTACCCAGCATTCTAAGGGTTAAAGATATCAGTACATGTAAGAAAGAAGCGACGAATCTCTTTACGAGGCCCGTACGAGTTATATTCGGATGAACGCTTTATGCATCTATTGGATTCGGTCATCACTGTGCTGCTGTTGAATGCGACTTGCAACCTTAGCACTTATAACACTGTAACCGACTTCATGTTCTTGAAAACAGGTTAGATCCAGGCCAGCCTCCAAGTAACTTGGAGGCTGGCCTATGATCTAACCTATTTGCTACTCTGAGTATCTATCCCAATCAAAATTTAGTAGATATTTTAACGGTTTGCAGAGCAGACATCACAAAAGTCTGGTTTTTGAAAAATATCAAGTATTCTAAAGGCTAAAGATATCAGAACATATAAGAAACAAGAGACGAATCCCTTTACGAAAGCAGTACGAGATTCGTTAGGAAGAGGATGGACGATTTATGCGTTGGACTAGGTCATCACTGTCTGACTGCTGAACGCGTCTTGCAACCATAACCAGTTTAATAGTACTGCAACCGATCCATGGTTATGCTTACAGGTTAGATCCAGGCCAGCCGCCAATTCATTTGCGGCTGTCCTATTATCTAACCTGTCTGCTACTCATTGAAGTAAATTGGCGGCTTACATACGATCCAACCTATTTGCTACCCACCGTTGTCTTGGTGTTAAATGCGACTTACAACCTGATATCAAAAACAACGAAACAACTCACATAGCAAATTTGCTCCGATATTACGTCACATGGCATGATAAATGGGTTGAAAGGAACAACAACTATGAGTTACCATAGTGACATATTGTCTCGAACTAGACGGTCTTGTAGATTGCGTTCTGTTTACATTCCAGGGTCGTCCAAACATACGGAATTGGAATCACATCCGATGGGCTATTTGGTTTCATGAGTAAGATTGCTTTGGTGGTTGTTATCAGGGGCTCAAGTCATCATATTGCATCTATAGGGGGATACATAGAATTAATCATCACAATATTCAATTCTATGTTTTAGATCGGCCAAGGGTAAAAAGAACATAGAGCAAGCTCAACCAAATGACTCGTCAATTAATTATTACATCTAAAACCTAATTGATTCCATCAACATTCAGCCCTTGTGACGTATAGTGGGGTCTTTTGCAAATCAAGTCGACCCTGATCTATTCAGAAGCTGTATAATCCGAGAGACTTCAGTTGCCTTCTTTCTGCCTCAAGAATCAACGTTTCTTTGTGTTTAGACAAAAGAAAATGAAAATCACATTGCACCTGATACGTCCGAATGAGGTATTCAACTTAAAACCGTCAACTTCAGGGATCAAGTTTAAGTCCAGTGGCATTGAATTTCAACAAACGTTTTAAAGTCCTGTCCTGATCCCAAGGTAAATGATTTCAATAGTTTGACCTTCAACTAGTCCCTGGTCTCTCCCCTGCCAAGTTCGATATTCGGATAACGTCTCTGGGATCGGTGTGATAGGTCCCAGACGGTCCCAGTGCGGCCATGATATATGGTTATGAGTAAGTCAGGCAGCGGTACGGTGGTTATCGCCGGAGTAATTGTTTAACTATTGCCAAATGGCCCCCATTCGTCCTTACATCACTGAGGTCCTGATAAGAGGTGAATTTCCATGGGTTGCTTTCATGGTTAAGTTTTTAACCCTTAGAATGGCGGGTAATTTTCTAAAGGTGTATCTGTTTCAATGTACCCTTATGTAACAAAGGTATCCTGACAAAATAAAGAAAAAGGGTTGATTTCTTTAATCTTTTTGTTTTGTCATCTGCTGTTATTTTCAATTTGTACCTGGCACACATTTTATCTTGAATTGAGACTTAAAAGGATCATATCGTATATATTGATCTTTAATATACATCCTGCAAAATCATCGAAAATTGTAAGAGCATCTAGGACACAGGCTACAACATATTTGCTTAATTTTGATGGGTAAAGATACTCAGAGAAGCAAACAGGTTCGATCACAGGCCAGTCGCCAATTTACTTGGCGGCTGGCCTGGATCTAACCTGTTTGCTTCCTGAAATAAAAGTGTAGGCACGTGCCTAAAGGAAGCCACGCCAATGATTTCAGTGTGTACTATTGAAACATAACACATCATATCGACTCTGGTGCAAAGTACGTATCTAGTCTCGCAAAGAAGAAACTGCGCAAAGATGCCCAACAGAAATACATCATGTGACGAAGGGTATAAAGCGTATATTCGGCACAGTGGTAAACCAAACAATATGGCCACTGACATGGCAGTCATCGAAAACTGGACACTCGATCAAAGGCTGGTATGAATAAACGAAGAATTTCTGATAACACTGCCAAATGTTCGGGACCAACGTTAACTTTCCACACCAAAAATCACTAGGATATGGTAGTGTTATATATTCCGTCAGCTCGTTTGGCACACTATCGCTTATCAAGTGTGCAGAGGAGTTCAACTGCCTTTAACATCTTACGAAACTCTTGAGCGGTTGTACGTAGCTCCTTGATATGAACGATCCATCTATAAGTTTGTAACGGAACACCTCCATGTACAAACAGGGAAAGACGAAGAAAGCCAGTGAAACAAATAGAAAAGTGATTTCTCTGACCAATGTCGCACGCACAGATAATGTTATTTTCCACACATTTTAGCAGTCATTTGATTCTGCTTTCGACCTGATCTAATTGCAACATTCAATATACGAAAATGGGGGAAAGTGTGTACGTTTATTCGTTTCGACAACATACTTCCTCGATGCCAATCTCAACTTTAGCATGGTCCATATCTCAATTAGTAGGTATAATTACCCCTCCCGGAGGAACATGCATTGAGCTCATTTAGATTCTACGATGTAGACATGACCATAATTGACCATAATTGACGTCACCGATTTTCCCATATGATAACGTGATACTGGTCCAAGATGAAAGCAACAGCAGGCACCAAAACCGTCATGACGAACAAGAATTTGTTTAAACCATGGTTTCAGGCTGAATTCTGAAGATTCCCTATAATATGTCAACAGAAGGTATTATGTTATGAGAGGTAAAGAAGTATACCCATAATCCGCCATTTTGAAAGTCATTTTCTCGTCTTATCATTCGGTCGTTCTCTGTATATATCGGTCGTGACCAGATCCATTCGGTGTATTTGTTAGAAAAACGGCTACAAATTTACTTGGCGGCTGACCTTGATCTAAAATGCTCGTATAAGCATGTAGTCGGTTCCAGCACTATAATGGTCAAAAGCGTTATTGACTCCTTTTAATAACGTTTGTCATGCAAGCCACATAAACTTCCTTTTGACTCACTTTAATGCACATGCAGTGAAGTAGTCTTTCGGAGCTAATGTGATAGGTTTGAGATGAATCTTCACCATCTAAATAATATCAATATAACCCCTTTGCTTTAAATATAAGAAAATGTTAAATATATGTATATTTGTTTCTATGATATATGTAAAAAGAGAATCGATTCGTTTCCTCTGACCTTACCATAAATCTTCAAGGTTGTAGGCGTATATTACATACCAGCAAAATCCGAAATGCTAATCTTCGGCTCCTTAGGGAAATGGCAAGACACGCTGAACGGCTATACGGCCTTCTCTTAACAAGGGACAACGTTGTACTAGCTCTGTATATCGATTTGAATGGATGCATGGAGTCCAAACCGTGGGTTTTTTCTCTTAAGTTGGGAGACACGTTAGCTTGTTGAGTTTAGAAAGACTCTTTCATGAGAATGCTGAGTTGGGAGAACCTAAAGGTGATGAAAGAGTAGATATGGGAACATTTTTTCTAAACATTTATGCTTGAAATGTGCATAAGTTCAAAACAACAGTCCCTCTTATTTTGATATTTGGTTAAGCAATATTGCATTGCGACACATCATTGGAATCGTCTCTCCGAGACACATCCAATGACACGTCACATTACAATATTGTACTTTTATCTAGGACAGTATCCATGCACATCAGTTTTGACTTTTGACACAAATAATCTTCCAAAGTCGTTTAGTAAAACAGTACCCTGGGGTAAAGTAAAACATATAAATTATCCAGATAATATCTTTCCCAAAGCATTTTCAATAGTAGACAAATTTAGAAGCCATAAAAAGTTAACACCATTATATACTGGATTTGTGTATAAGTTGATTGGCTTTTTGTTAATTTGGAAAATGACATATCAGTCAACAAAGTTCATCCAGTAAAACTACTTTGTTTAAAACTCGCAAATATGAATTAGGCCGTTATCTGCGATACATAACGTGTGATAACCTCACACAGACATAACCAAAGTCCTTCTCAAAGAGAAAAAAGGGAAAAGAATAGAAAAAAGAAAGAAAAAAAGCCCAAACCACACACCTCACCCACCCACCCCACCAAAAAGCCGCTGTTTTGCATGACACCAGATTCCAGTCCATTTTAGAAAACAAAATAAAAGAATTAAACAAACACAGTTAAAAGAAAAACAAAATCGAACCACAAAAAACGTCATTTCAAATGACACATTTCCTCGTATTTTCCCTGGGAGTAAATGAAAGGGAAAGGACGAGAGTGGTATTTAGGGGCTCTCAACAGATGATGTATTGCTCACTTTAACCCCACTCGATTAGATTAACCACTTTCTTCCCCCTCGTTCCGAGAACAACCCTCTACAATAAACGAGAAAATCATTACATATCGTTTACTCATAACAAATTAAAGACTTAAGCGATGTACATTTTTGTGTGTAGTAATTTGTTTGTTGTTTGTTGTTTGTTTTCCAATTTGTTTTACATCGATTGTGAAGGAGGCTTAATAGCCCATCGAGTCACTCTCGATGACTGCTTCCTGGAGAATACACCAGTAATCGCGCCGGTTGTGAGGGCTAGTCCCGGCTATTGTCACCTCGCCTAACGGGGATTCGAACCCGGGACCCTCGGTACAGTAGTCCTACCACTGTACCACTGTCGCCCTAATGCTCATAATCTCGTTATAAGATGCAATAGGGTGACTTATTTGTTCTCTCATCACCTTCAGTTAATTTTTGTGTGTAGTAATGCTTATAATCTCTAAATAAGATGGAAAGGGGTGAATAATTTGCGCTTTAATCACCTTCGTTTAAAAGAATGAAATATAAGTATTCTGATCATTTCATCTTATTTTCGAAAAAGCCTTCTCCAAGGCTCTAAAATACACGTAAGGAAAACAAGTGTCGTCATGTTTAACCCTTAGAATGCTGGGTAATTTTTTAAGAATATATGTTCGTGTTGTCCGTTCCAAAAACCTTCAATACCTGCTTAATCTAAAAAAAAAGGCACCCAGAGTAGCAAACAGGTTAGATCACATGCCAGGCCATCCGCCAATTTCTGGGTTTGAATGGACCTGTCGACAAAAGTCCGTTCAAACTGTTGTCGAAAGAATTTAATGATACGACAGAACTCTGCAAAACTATAATAAGTCATTAATTACATTGTTTAATAAAGGATTTACTTTAGTCCGCCCTTTGGACCCTCAAATGGAAACTACTTTATCGATATCAACGTTAATTCTTTCATCGGAGGTCTGTGCTATACATCACCGTTAAACCATAATGAACATTCATCTTTAAGCGTTTTGGCGAATGGTCAATTCCCCCTCACGAATTATGTAATTTCATATTATTTTTGAACCCGCGTTACTGTAGTGACTAACACAAGGAGCTGTGGCTCGGTAGTCTTATGTTTGATTAGCGCTTGCTCCGATTATACTCATTCAATGGGACTCTCTAAAATGGCACATGGGGAATAGCTAAGTGCAATAATGTGACCAAGAAATTATCCATAAACGACCTATCTTCGAAATACGCTTCAACATGTTATCAGGGAAGAACAACAGCTAGGGGTAAGTAAGTCTGGGTTGTTGTTCCCTTATTATCTTAATTAGTATTAGTCCGCCGAAAGACAATTCTGATGCGGATGAACATATGAGTGAATGGGCGATTGTTCAAGCTTATATCGATAAACTTCGTATTACTGTATACATTAATCAAATGTATCAGGTTGTAAGCGTATCCAGTCCAAACTGGAACCTTTAGAGTGCTGGAACTGACTTCATACTTATGCAAACATGTCAATTTCCTTGGCGGCTGGCCTAAAATCTAACCTGTTTGCTACACTCATCGAATTTAAGCAAATGAATAAGATTTTGGAAATCAGACGAAGTAAAAATATATTTTTAGACAATTACTTTGCATTCTAAGGCGTTTATTGACCCACTGTCTCATCAGAAATGTTTAATTATAAACCAAAAAGCATACTTCTGTAAGAAGAAAAAAACGAAGACATCTATTTACCACCAACAGTTTGATTGGATAGGCAATTATAGTGGTCTGCGAACGACCGTGTCATTTTGCGTTCTTGTCTAAAACCTGAAATGGACTTAATTTACGAACGACGGCATTTTCCCATATAAAACTGTTTACGAGTCCTGTAAATTATACGTTACAGAAATACCGTCACATGGGAGTATCTGCGGATCGAGTATTTTTTTCTCTGCTCCCTTATTCAACAGACCGTGGATCTCATCTCAAAATGGACTAAGAAAAATAAACAATTATATCTCGACCCTTTGAATGAGACGTTGATATAGTGCTGGAACCGACTTCATGCTTATGCAAACAGGTTAGATCAAGGCCTGTCGCCAAGTAAATTGGCGACTGGCCGCCAGTGATATAACATGTTTGCTTCTCTGTGTATCTATCCCCACCAAGGGAAGGCAGATATTTAAGGTTTTGGAAAGCAGAGAACAAAAAATCTATGTTTAGAAAATGACCAAAAATACTAAGGGTTAATGCATATATTGACCCACTGTGTTATTAGACTCACTTCATTTTAAAGCAGAAAGCGTTTCTCTATAAGAAAAAGGAAACGAAGACATCTATTTACCACTAACAGTTTCATTGGACAGACAACTATAGAGGTCTGCAAACGACCTTGTCATTTGGCATTCTTGTCTTAAACTCGAAATGGACTTAATTTACGGACGACGGCATTTTCCCATATAAAACCGTTTACGAGTACTGTAAATTATACGTTACAGAAATACCGTCCCATGGGAATAACTGCTGATGGAGTTGTTTCTATGCTCCCTTATTCAACAGGCCGTAGAGCTCATCCCGAAATGAACCAAGACAAAAAAGATCAA
The DNA here is from genome assembly GCA_947846245.1 of Cerastoderma edule. Classification (NCBI taxonomy): domain Eukaryota; kingdom Metazoa; phylum Mollusca; class Bivalvia; order Cardiida; family Cardiidae; genus Cerastoderma; species Cerastoderma edule. The sequence continues at coordinate 25,739,529 of OX401406.1, forward strand.
TTATATCTCGACATTTTGGATTGACCCTTGATATAGAGCTAGAACCGACTTCATGCCTTTGCAAACAAGTAACATCAAGGCCAGTCGCCAAGTAAATTGGCGCCTGGCCTGTGATCTAACCTGTGTGTTTCTCTGAATATATTTCCCTAGCAAAATTAAACAGATACTTAAGGTTTTTGAAAGCAGACGACACAAAATTTTATTTTTAAAGAACTACCCTGCATTCTAAATGTAAATTAATTTTTGACCCACCGTGATTTAAGACTTATTTTATTATAAACCAGAAAGCATACTTCTGTAAGAAGAAAGAAAACGACGACATCCATTTACCACCAACAGTTTGATTGGACAGACAATTATAGTGGTCTGCGAACGACCTTGTCATTTGGCATTCTTGTCTTAAACTCGAAATGGACTTAATTTACGGACGACGGCATTTTCCCATATAAAACTATTTACGAGTCCTGTAAATTATACGTTACAGAAATACCGTCCCATGGGAATATCTGCGGATCGAGTTTTTTCTCTGCTTCCGTATTCAACATATTCAACAAGCCGTTGAGCTCATCGCAAAATTAACCAAGCCAAGAATACGATTTATATCCCGACCCTTTGGATTAATCCTTGGTTTAATGCTGGAACCGACTTCATACTTATGAAAACAGGTTGGATCGAGGCCGCATATCTATGATTTAACCTCTTTGCTACTCTGAGTAGCTTTTTCATCAAAACATTGAAGATATCTATAGTTTTTGGAAAACAGACGACACAATAATTTATTTTTTTCCAACATTACCAATCTTTCGAAGCGTTAATGCTTTTATTGATCCACTGTGTTATGAGACTTATTTTATTATAAACCAGAAAGCATACTTCTGTTAGAAGAAAAAAAACGAAGACATCTATTTACCACTAACAGTTTGATTGGATAGACAATTATAGTGGTCTGCGGACGACCTTGTCATTTTGCGTTCTTGTCTTAAACTCGAAATGGACTTAATTTACGGACGACGGCATTTTCCCATATAAAACCGTTTACGAGTACTGTAAATTATACGTTACAGAAATACCTTCCCATGGGAATATCTGCGGATGGAGTATTTTCTCTGCTTCCTTATTCAACAGGCCGTTGAGCTCATCGCGAAATTGACCAAGACAAAAATAAACAACTATAACTCGACATATTAGATTGGCCCTTGATAGAGTGCAAATTGGATCCAGGTTAGACGCCAAGTAAAATGGTGGATGGCCTGTGAATTTCTGCAATCCCATGTTCTATCTGGATTTAGTAGGTACTCAATTGACATATAATTAATGACCTTCTTACACTTCTGCAGACACCAATTATCAATAATTATCATTTTAACGACATGTGCGCTAGAGAGGGCTACTATTTTTCATCTTAATATTGATAATATACGACGAAAATAGTTAGCGTTGCCACTTAGGATGGAAAGCTTTCATTAAAGAAGTTATCCTTATTCATTCATTTATTTATTTACCTTTTTGTTTTACATCGATTGTGAAGGAAAATTAAAGATTGTTCAAAGATGCTCTCGATGACTGCTTCCTTGAAACTAAACCAGTGCTCGCGCCGATCTGGAAGTTAGTCCTCGCCTTACGGGGATTGGAATCCGGGACCCGAGAAACACGAGGCCGACGTTCTACCCCTGCACAACAGCATTTTCTTGCTTCTTGTAGTTTCTTTTCTCGGTAAACATTAAATGCACATCTCGTGAATTTATATACAAAACCTGCATGTATAATGAATGCATATACATGTATTTCTGTGAATGCATTTGATGGAAATAACACGCAAATGTCATTTGCGTGTTTTAGGTTAAATGATCTTTTGAAAATCTATAGACATGTTGATGAAGCCACTTCTTTCACCAAATCATATATTTGGCTTACGAGTCGTAAACTGGTTCTACAAACCCCATTATGATGATGTCAGAACTAGTTACAAATGTATGTAATCCTCTGCTCAAATCCAATCGAATGTACGTGGATGGCATAATAGAGAATGACTTTCCATATGATACTGAAAAGGAAAGCTAAAATATTAGTTACTTGTAATTTAAAAATATCGTTTAGAATGGCTTATCAAGTGTGAGGGATTATATTTCTGCTCTTTGTCTTGACCATGCAGCCGGAATGATGAATGATAATTGTATAGTAAAAGATCACCATTTAATTAAGTGATATACGATCATATATTGATACTTTATCAGAGAAGGAAAACAATAACTTCAAAGTCGTTGATATCACACAATCCTGACAAAGACGTACTCTCCGTTATTTAACCCATTACCAAACAACAACGACATTTGACCAGTTTTTGCAGCCGACTCTGGAAGAAAAAGGGGGAAGTGAGAAATTGCTCGTCAGTTTCTCCTTTGACCGCACTGTTTTCTGCCCATCAGAAAATCATTTTTCAGTTTCATTACATTTTGAAATGTCGTCTGCAGACTCTTTCAATTTGGGACAGTCGAAAATTTGGCGTTTGGTAAAGGGTTGAGAATGCTCCCGTTCATACGAAAACTTGCTTATCATGAGAAAACTCACAATTATGAAATCTGTCTGGACCAGACACTCATTGAGACCCACTCAAAAACACTTACAAAAGTGCCGATATCTATTTTATGGAATTCCCTGGGAAAAAAGAGCCGTCGAAGTAAAAGAGTGGATCGTACAATTTCATTATTTCCGTTTGTTATGCCGATAATAGGCCATTTTGTTGAGTTGTCCGCTGCTTTCTAGATGTGACGTTTTTACTAAACGATACGTGGCGCAAGAATAAAGACGAGGAAACATTCTCGATGAAAATGGTCCGTACGCATTGCTAAGCAAATACTTTGCCCTGGTTCCTCTCCGATGGTGATATACAAATAACAAAATCTTGAAAGAAGATAATGTTCAAGCATGAATCTATATATTGTCTTCTCTTAGTTAACCCTAGTTTATGTCGGAACCGACGTCGTATTAATGCAAACAGGTTAGATCCAAGCAAGCCGCCAAGTAAATTTGCGGCTGGCCTGTGATCTAAACTGTTTGCTACTCTGAGCATCTTTTCTCAATAAAGGTAAGCGAATATTGAATGTTTTGGAAAGTAGGCGACAATAGTACTCCATTTTTGGAGAATTACCCAGCATCCTAAGGGTAAATCAGATTCAATATCCTTGATCGACGTCACAACAATTGGATTTTTTGAAAGTGCGATTTAAGAATGACATCAACAGAAGAGACCAATTATACGATTTCGTTCAATTCACTGGCAATTGTTGCATAACGAAGTAAATAAAAGCATTTGTATACAAAATGAATTTCGTGCTATACGTTGTAATTCGTTATTAACACATAGTTCATTTGATGATAATCTTAATGACAAAGAGATGGGAGGACAAAGATCACGTGATGTTTGTTCTGTGTTTGAGATTATGCTTTATTTATCTGGCCGTATAGAAACTCCCGTTTCTGTTTAAGTCAGACATATTGATTTCTGTTTGCCTCTCAGTTAAGCGTATTTTACGACCCGAGGGGCCGGTCAGTGGCTAATGCTTATCCGAGACTATGACACTAGATAATGTGTAATAACCGCGGCTTCGAGATTATATAACAATACGATAGAGCTCTATAAAAGCATGTTTAGGTCAAACAGTATTTGGGTTTAGCATTCGTTTATTGGTTGCCAAAGTGGCTAATGCTTATCCGAGACTATGACAGTCAATGATATGTAATACACGTTGCTTCGTGCTTAAATAACAATATGATGGGGCTTAAACACATATTGAGGTCAAAGACCCTCGGTTTTAATTGGTTGATAATGACCACATTTCTTTTCGCTTTTGTCCGTGCATCTCGATTGTAGACTAGTTGGTATTTATTTCTTGATGTCAAATATAGACCTGAACTGAAAGTCTATGAAGGGCTATGTCTTTCAGTTCTATTTTGGAAGAAGTGTTCGGTTAAGCAGTCGTTTATTGGATGCCAAACAGTGCAATCTGTTATGCAACAATAATCTTTTAAATAAGATACGTATATGTTTTGTGAGATAAATACAGCACGAAACGATCGTCCTTTTTATCTATAACCATGTTGATCGATAAGGTATATATATATCTTGCATTGTCCTCCATTGATATCATTTTTGTAAGCTTTATTTGTTACGTCCAATGTATACTATGATCATCATAAACGTACTGAAACACGTATTACGATGTGCCATGAAAAGTGTGACTTATCTGTACTTCCCTATGCTTTCGTTATGCATTTCGGCTTCTTCGTAACCTCTTTCTTGAAATGACCCAGGCTTAAGACACCATTTCCCGATATTCTAACATCCACATGATATAGTTTATCACCAGTGAGTCCGTGATATCGCTATAAAAGGTTTGAAACGAACTAGACTATAAGTGATAGAATATATACGAACTCGATAATTGGTTTTGGGAAGAGCGTGTACGTCTATTTTAATAATCCACACTTGAATAGATCGCTTATACATGAATAAGATAGAAAGGAAGATGATTAATAAAGTGAAATTTTGAAAGAGGCATGATATTCGGATTTCAAATTGTCTGACATCAGAAGTTCGACTGTAGCTGGATACTCCCATTCCTTTGAGAGTTACTGATGTCTGGAAGTTTTAATGTTAAACATTAATTTCTTCAAAGCTCCACAAAAACTGTACTTTATATGATTCGGACTATAGAATAGTCATTGGAAGCAAAATTATATCGTTTTCAATTCTGTATAGTGTGTATACGATGAATTTGCATAATATCTTAATCCAAGAACGCATTATCGCTTTAGAGATCTACCACATATACCATGTACATTGTACATACTTAGACAAACTGACGAGTTCTGAATGTATCGAGTTTTCAATAGCTCTTCTATTTGTATAATCAAAATCAATACAAAAACTGTATTAGCTCATCGTCAATCGTCATCATCAGTAGGTTTCATTTGACTTTCAAATATTTTCTTTCGTGAAAAAGCATCTTTAATCGAGATTCGATGACCCAGTAAAACAAAGAAAACGGCACACAGCCAGTCTTGTACAATATAACCTGTCTCTTACCTTCTTGTTCCGACCTGCCCTGTACGACCTTTTTGAACACGAAGTGTCTTGTCAAATACCAGCACATATAAATGGCTCTTTTTAATATATGCTATCTGCATTTATAGAATTCAATTAAACACCTCGACACCTCGACGGAGTCATTGACATTCCGAAGGCCATCTTTCCAAAAGAACAAGAAGTCGGTTTGAACAGGGTATATTGTTCAAGCTTTTCACGCCAATAAAGTTTTCTTTTTCGCAAGAGAAGTCGCAAATAAATGTAACGGTGGGACTTTTTTATTCCACTTTCTACAACGAGAGTAGACGAACATAGTAGACGACTTTAAAGGGCGTTATAAACATATTGGGAATGATGGCTCTGAAATCGATTCAAAGAGGCTTTAAGCCATAGTAAAGAGCAATGCATCTGATGCATTTAGAGGAAATAACTATTCGAAACAAGCATAGATTACCAGTTAAACATCTACCAATGTTTACAAAGAAGAACTATTGTACAGAATATTTTTTTTTACAACAGGTCGTCAGGTAAAACTTACGTGTATGCTGTAGATTTTTAAACGCCACTTCTTTAACTTTTTTATCCTCCATCCTACAATGGTATCATACGCACAGTAGATTTCTCTAAAACGCATTAATAAAATTTTGGGAGCGATGGCTCTGAAATCGATCCAAAGAGGCTTAGAGACATAGTAAAGAGCAATGCATCTGATGCATTTAAAGGAAATAATCACTAGAAACGAGCATAGATAGGCCAGTTATATATCTGGCAATATTTGCCAATAGGAACAGTCGTTCAAAGTTACACTATTCTAACGACATGTTTCGGGTAAGGTTTGTATATATGTTATAGGCTTTTGAACGACACCATTCTTTCATCCCTGCACCGAATAAATCCGCTGTGCAACAGATTTCGCTGATGGTGAAGAGGAACTCAGGACTAGAGCGCCAATTTATCCCTTATTGATTCGCCTCTGTCTCGGGCTGTATATACGCATTGCCAAGCAAATTCCTGTCGTTATGAGACATTCAGAGGAATTTCGGCAGGTCGCTCGAGATATATTGTCATAGTTACAAAGTTTCCCTGGGAACAACGAGGGCGAGCCGGCTAAATTGGTTGATGATTTATAAGTCGACTTACACCCTATCAGGATGTAATTGTGCGAAAAACGCGTATTTATACGTAATTCGGAGATTTCTCTCCGTTTGGAGACAGTTTGTTTGTGATACATTTGCTTGTCAAAAGTGTACTTTGAGTATGTAAGTGTGTGAAGTACGAGTTATTGCACGTATTTCGATGATTTTTCTCCGTTTGTTTTTTTGGTGATATTTATGCTTGACAAAAGTGTACTTTGAGTATTAAATATCGTATTCATATTTTTTCGATATAGGACAGACTTTCGAAAGGTGAACTTGTTCACGATTCCATACAGAATCGGATGCTTATACTGAGAAACTGCTGAACTTGACAAAAGGTAAGACGAATCATATTTTATCTTACATCAACGCTGTGCATACTCATTTAATGGCGTATCTGGTATGATAACTTAACAATATTACACATAAAGGGTCGTTTCCCCTTTATTTGATATAGGTTACACGTCCTTTGAATTATTTTGAATTTATCACCAGATTGTCCAGTGGTAAAACCATGATCAGTGGTATCGAATTGGAAACCACTCTTCGGCTAATATTCTTGCGGCACGATGCTTTACTCTCTTTATGCTAAATAATGGTGTGTAAATGCGACATGAAGCAATGGTTCCACTTTCAATTAATGATAACATGAAAAATAATGAGCCCTGGCAAGTTTGTTGACCGTTGAGAGTTATACTGACAAGATATTTGTGATAAAGGCGTAAAACTACTTTTGATCATACCCGTCAATCAAAAGGAGTTTAATCTTCAATAGACTTTTATGGTTTGACCAGATGGACGCCTTCGGATCTTTGAAAATTACCTTCGCACGTTTATGTGTTGTTTCGCTCTTAACTCTTTTAGTGCTGGGACCAACTTCATGCTCATGAAAACATGTTAGATCCAGGCCAGCCGCCAAGTTACTTGGCGGCTGCTCTGTGATCTTACATGTTTGCTACTTAGGGTATCTTTCCTCATAAAATTTTGGCAGATATTTTTTTAGTTTTTGAAAACAGCCGACACAAAAACCGTTTTCCAGAAAACTACCCAGCATTCTACGGATTACAATATGTCTTTGCTTGATTTCGGACATATAAGAAACATGGAGATAAGAAAGAAATTCTCCAACATATTCAACTCATGGGGATCAAAGGCACACATGATTACAAGCACCTTTCGTAATTAATTCAGTGCATGATAGCACCTGTTTCAAGAAGATATACCCAGTAAGTCCTTGCTACCTCTTTTACATTAGTGTAAAATTACAAAACATGCTCTTTTGCAACAAACTCTCTCGAATCGGGTGTAAAACAATAAAACACAGTGATATTGTAAAGAAACCGTTCAGACAAAAGGAAGATTTATTTTGATTTTTCCTAATGCTGAGTATTTGATTGTTTGTGTTCTACTTGTAATCATTTATCGTCATTTACTAAGAGAATAAATGACATAACCTCATATCTATGTTGTCTGTTTTTTTATCATTTTATGTTAGATATCAAGTTTATTCATTATGTCGAGGAGTTGTGCAGATAAAGATTTATTTTGATTACGAAAAACGTCCGTTGTTTCTAAACTTCTGTTCTTGAACAGTTGTAAAAGAAATACAATCAAATAAAACAATGGTTAGGTAAGATACTTAGAGGGTGATTTGAACCGACTTTGTATATTTTATTAAAAACATCCCTGAGTGCACACTTGTTTAATGTTCCGATGATGATAATTTTAACAATGTTAATAAAAAGTATGTATAGAAATGCAATGATCGCAGGGTTGTAATAGATGACTTTCTAAGTTTAGCATTGTCTAACAATAATTCAATGATAGTTGGCTATATGAGGTCTATTTGAATGTGTGCACGTTTACGATGGTTGAATGATACCTGATTTACAACGAGTAGGTATGACTTATTTTCGTGTTTATTAACATTTTCAAATGAATGAATTGTATACAAAGTTTCTTATAACTTGATATCGTCAAATCAGAATTAGAATGTTTTGTATATATCATTAAGGCAGTCCCCACGCCTCAGTCATTGTATTCAGCTATTGCACTGAAATTCACTTTAAGAATTATCAACATCTTTCACTTAAAAGGCACATCAAAGGAGATAAGTACAAATAAATCACTGAAACAATAGCTGGAGTTCTTTAATTATGTTCATAAAAGTCATGAGAATTAATTTACAAATGCATTTAGACCCTATTATAAAGATTCCTTTAAAATAAGTTATTTTGTGCTTGAAACATAGTTGTCTCCAATTCAATCATGTTTATCAACAACCTGTTTGTTTACATATTCAAAATAAAGAATTCTGATTGGACGATTCAAATGTTTGTGTATCAACTGTCAAGGTCAGAGATGAAGAATGAGGCAATCTGACTTATTAAACTTGCTAATCTATGTTATTTCTGGTAGACTTTCACGTTCAAGTTTTGCTGATGAGGTTTTTTGGTGATAACTAACTTAATCTGATCAAAAATTTGCCAAATAAAATAGTTTGATATAGCATTTATCTCCTTTTATGTGCCTTTAAGGTTATACAAATGATCGATGTTTGACAATACTATACCAGACGTCGATAAAAAACACAAATTGCCCAAAGTAAAGCGACATACGGTTGGTAGGAAGTTGTTTCGATATGGGTATTTGACTGCTTTTCCACATGGACATATCTAACGTCAGACGAAACAAGACAGACTTTTAACGAGCGATTCGGAACTTTGATTTTCGATAGAATAAATACATGATTTTATCATGCAGACAAGACCTTATTCAGCCAGAGAAATATTATGATATCACTATAAGGAGAGATATTTTTAATTGTTTTGCAGTATTTCGCGAGTTTAAGTCGCTCCCAGTGTTTTCCGGTGAGCGTAAAGTATTTAAGGTAGAAAACGCATGACCCGCTTTTTTGAAATTCATTATTTCGTCGAATTACTTCGGTCGTTCGCGATATATATGTACATAGTTGTGGGCTAATACTATTTGTATCAAACCCAATAGCTTTTCAATATGAGAGGTAAGGACGGCTTTACTTGCAATAAGCGTATCATGGTTATTTGTCTCCCATTGTTGTAATTGTCTTTCTGCCCATGAGTTGTCTTCAAAATCGTTCAACAGGTGAACATGGCCGCATGATAATTACTCCTAAACAAAAGACATTGGTTCTCTGATTTGTTTTGATGTTCTCCGTCAGGTTTGATATTATCTATCTATTTTACATTGATGATGAAACAAGTTCTTACAACTTAGACCAATCCCTCTCAAGTATGTTACCTTGATACACAATTTGAACTCGCGCCAATTGTGGATTAATGGAAGGTCGCAAGGAGAATCTCGCTACCCACAGGTTTCGAACCCGCATCCCTGTTGTCCCGATGCTGACACTCTATCCCTGGACCACTGTCTTCCAAACTCCACTTATTCACTGTTGTCCTGCTTCGTCTTTGAACACATATTCGCATACGTATTTGCGTAAGTTCTGCAAATAAGGTCATTTATATTCAAGAGCTAATGTAGTTCTTTATGCAGTTCACCATACAAACGTTTACCGGCTTTTTTCTAATATGACATAGAAATAGACACATTCTTATTGACAAAAGCAAACACAGCTTTCAGACATATACAAAATCATACGGAACACCTCGGCCATTTCTCAAAATAACCTCGGAGGTAATGGGGAGCCATTTTGAAAGTAGGTCATTGACGAAGGCCATGTCCGTTTGCAATCGTATCTACTCGGCAATCCCCGACACAAGCCGGGGATTACCGAGAAGATACGATTGAGAAAATATGAAACAAAGTTGTGTTGATATGATAAGCTTTTATGAAAATGTTATAAAAAAAAAGCATTCAATCGTGATATACATGTATAACCTATTCGTGTGTATTTGCATAATTATTTTGTGTCTGTGTGCATGTTGTAATAATGTGAGTTATCCGTCGGAAAAAAGCCGAATTACTCCAGGATTTTTGGTGTTTTCATAAACTGCTTACGAGGTATATCTACCGACTTGTGACGCGGACTGCCGAGTAAATACGATTGATACAAAAAACCAATCGTATCAACTCGACAATCCCCGTCACAAGTCGGTAGATATACCTCGTAGGCAGTACATAAATACACCAGAAATCCTGGGGTAATTCGCCTTATTTCCGGCGGATAACGCAAAAAACACATAGGCACTTAATATGTATCTAAATACACACAAATTGATTATATATCACATGTGAATGTTTCTTTTTTACCCTTTTCATTAAAGATGATCATATCAACACATATGTTGTGAATCGGCTCTTTTCGACAATCCCCCGGCTTGTGCCGGGGATTTCCGAGTAGGTACGATTGCAAACGGACATGCCCTTCATTGCTGACCTGCTTTCAAAAATTACTCCCCATTACCTCCGAGGTTATTTTAAGAAATGGCCAAGGTATTCCAAATGACAAAATACAAACTTACAATCACTTTTCATAACATGTTACCGTCGTCTTCAAATAGAAATAATAAATGAATAATAACCGTCATGGAAGAAGGATTTTCCTCCACAGCATGCTATATCTAAATGAAAATACTCTATCTGTGAAAACGGCAATCAAAGAAACGAGCGAGTTTACGTTTGAAAATTGCAAGTGTCGATCAAATACTTGGCCAGACAGATATCATTATATCATAACACCACCATAATTCATAATATGTCCGAAATTTGACAGCAGTGCATCGAAGATCATCTACGCTATAGTCTGTTCAAGATAACATAAATAGCAACGGTGGTGCAATTGTGATCCCGGTGTCAATAACTTGTCATGTTATATAACAGTATCTCTGGATAATTCTGTCAATGTCTAACTTCTATTACGGTGATTAACCCATAACCCATTACCAAACAATAACGACATTTTACCACTTTTTTGCAAACGACTCTGGAACACATTGTGGATAGGAAGGAGAAATTGCTCGTGACGAGCAATTTCTCCTTTTCCACCATGTTGTCTTACCCTTTAGAAGATAATTGTCTAATGTAATCACAATTCAACTCTTTCAATTTGAGATAGTCTTAAATATGGCGTTTGGTAAAGGTTTAAAGTGTTTGAACCGACTTTATTCCGACCGGTTATGAAGTATTGTTTTGCGAAACTGATATATGTAAGTTGGAAGCACAAGAGGTTTTGTATGACAATTAACCCTAATAGTGCTGGACTCATGCTTGTGCAAACAGGTTTGATCCAGGCCAGTCGCCAAGTAAATTGGCAACAGACCTGTGATCTAACCTGTTTGCTACTCTGAGTACCTTTCATTATCAAAATAAGCAGATGCTTTAGGTTTTGGAAAGCAGTCGTCACACAAATCTATTTTCATAGAATTACATAACATTCTAAGGTTTAATTGGACTTTCCTTAGGCGTGAAAAAGCGGTATCACATTTTAAAAATGATTTATATGTGAATTTAGCACTTCTTCCTTTTCCACGCACTGCTGTCCCTTAGAATGATTGTTGGTGGCTGGCCTGGATCTTACCTGTTTGCATAAGCATGAAATCGGTTCCAGCATTCTAAGGGTTAATCCTTTACTTAATGGTAAAGATATTTATCCCTTACTTACTCAATAAAAAAACTCTATTATGGAGTATCGGCTGCAGAAGTCTTTAGAAACCAGCAACAGCGATTTCTAACTTACATTATGAAGACCTTGTCTTTTCGCAAAGTATTTGTTTTGCCATATGTAGATTTTCTCTTATATGGAAAGACAAACATGTTTATATGAGGAAATTTTTTGCAGATGTAAATTTCTACGCAATCAATTGTACTTGCAGGTTCAAAATTAAATACAAGGTTTTACTACGTATCAAAAGTCCATTTATACTCCTTCTTCGTTGAGCTTTATTTATTGGCAATGATCCGGGAGCGAAGACATTATCGCCATTTGTGGGTGTTACATGGTGATTTCGTCGATAGAGACGGCTTATAGAATGATATTTGAGATTCACAGAGAGGCAAAGGAATAGCGTAGTCGAAAACTTATCTTAACCCATTACCAAACAATAGCGATATTTGACCAGTTTGTTGAAGATGACTTTGGAAAACAGTGAGGAAAAAGGAGATATTGCTCTTAACGAGCACTTTCTCATTTCCCACAATGTTTTCTACACTATCAGAAGATTATTTTTCAATTTCATCACATTTTGAAATGCCGTCTTCAAAGTCTTTCAAACTGGGACAGCCGAAAATTTGGCGTTTGGATAAGGGTTAAACTATACCGATTCATTTCAATAATAGCCTTAAACGCCTCAGAGAAATTTTATATATCTATTCTTTGAGAAAAAGGGTAAAACTTTTTAATCGGGAGAAAGTAAGGGTTTCTCTTTTCAAAATGGCTGTCAACAATATATTTATATATATTTATCAACCAACTATGAAAATGGTTTAAAAGATGAAGTGATTTCCAACTGAATAGTATGGAAAGTTGAAAAAGAAAGACAAACAAAAAGATATGTATGCCAACATCGTCCCTTACGAATTCAACAAGTTCTGATATTTCTGATAATCCAGATCAACAAACATGTTGAGCCCGTGTGTTATGCAGGGGACGGGCTGAGGAAATATCATTGGTACCCCGGGGTCAATATTTCACATAAAGAACACAATGTTGGCTCATTAGGCTGTATTTATTAATCCATTTGTCACTAGGAGTCTTAATAACGTGTGGCTGCATACTGCAATGTTTTGCTAATAACGGAATCTGCTCTAATTAACTCATCACCTAAAAACGTATGCTTGGAACTGGTTCAAGATGAAATCGAGAGCATTGAGATATCGTGAAACGCAAGGCATACTGTTTTCATAAGAAATGTTATTTGTATATGGAACTGGTTCAAGATGAAATCGAGAGCATTGAGATATCGTGAAACGCAAGGCATACTGTTTTCATAAGAAATGTTATTTGTATAGGGAACTGGTTCAAGATGAAATCGAGAGCATTGAGATATCGTGAAACGCAAGGCATACTGTTTTCATAAGAAATGTTATTTGTATATGGAACTGGTTCAAGATAAAATCGTTAGCATTGAAATATCGTGAACTGCAAGGATTAATGTTTTCACAAAAGAGTGATTTGTATATGTTGTGTGATTCTATTTGAACTCAAATTCAAAACGTTTGGATAACCATATAAAGAGAATTATACCACTTTAAGGTAGGAAATCGACTTTATATAACATCCGAGCAAAGTAACAGTTCTTCCCGTTGATTTGGATGTGTGTTTCCCTTTATTTCATTGCTTAAGGGAATGTTGCATTTGAATCGGGACAGGAAAAAAGATCCACTGTCCGTTTCGGATGTTGAATAAGAAACAATAACGTTATTCGATGGGCAAACACAATGATTAATTAAGATATATTCAATCGGTATTCATAGTTTTTTTGAAACAAATTACATAGTAGAACTTTATGTCCTAGTAAGGCGTTTAATCGTGTCTTGGTTGGAGGAAATCAATTTGTCTCATGGCCAGAAAGGAAATAAAAGTTACTTTCTGACTTACATTGCTTTTGTGACAAAGTCATGTGTAATTTCACTTAACCCTTTACCAAACGCAAAATTTTCGACTGTCCTAAATTGAAAAGGTTTGCAGACGACATTTCGAAATGTGTAGAATTGAAAAACAATCATCTGATAGGACAGAAAACATTGTGGGGAAAGGAGAAATTGTTCATTAAAAGCAATTTCTCCTTTTCCCATTATGTTTTCCAGGATCGTCTGCAACGAACTTGCCAAATTTCGTTATTGTTTGGTAATTGGTCAAAGCCCAAAATAGTCCAAATACACACGTTTATCTACTTTATAGTCATACTTAGTTACGCATGTTCGAGAACAGAAACAAGCGTGTTTTCTGTCAACCGAGAGAAAGTGTTTGAACTCGAGTGTTATATAATCCATTTAAATCTATGCCTATTGATTTAACGCGATATTTGGGATTCTAAAACCCCCACGAAATGGAAAATCTCATTATATGGCATAATATAAGGCGGAATTGCTTCTGCAATCCTATGGGAGATAAAATCCATTTGCACTCTCTCTCCCAGTTTATAATGTAATGCATCTCAGAGAGACAAGACGACTTTGTGATGAGAGCCTTGTCGCACAATATCAGTTATCGTTGTTGGTATTTGGTTCCCACTCCGGATTAATGACAGCAATCGGGTCTACTGGCAGGCATAGACGGAGACTATCCAGCAACTGAGCCAAGCGGCTGAACGTTCGCCTTGCTGGCTATGGCTTAGATGAGAAAACATGAGCTGAAAGACGTAGAGCTATCGACATTCACACCGTAACTACGGTGTCCCAACTCTCTATCAGATGTACATGCTTCAGGCGCGAAACATCCATGACGGAGTGACTCCATGCTGACGATGCATGTCGATTTGCAATCTCGAATCACCTCACACGAGTTCACAATAGACACACACTGGAAACGTTCAAGACGGTTTCTTACTCAACAAAGATTCGAGAACATCGTCCGTGTGACGTGATATTACCACACTTTGTAATGTGAGTAATAAGTAGAGAAGAAAGACAATGCATTGAGTAACATAATTTAGTATCTTGCTGTAGGAATGCGACCTGTGCATCAATTGCCGGCGTTTGTATGTCTTTGAATACCTCAACCTCTTTAAAGCAAACTCCTCACAGTGATCTCCCTTCATGGGATTGATCACTGCCCTCCAAAAATATCACATGACCAGCTGATTAAAAACAAAATGGCGTCAAGATATGGTGGCGACAACCCCTTAAAGCTTCATTTGTGGTCTATCAGTCGATAAAACGAAATATGCTTATTCCAACTGGTCAAGACATTGTTAATAGCTTCATTATCAGGCGGGTGGTCAAGTGAACAATGCTTACGAAGTATGTCTGCGCCACATGTATATTTGCTTGTTTCAGCAGGTTACTTTTGTTTTCCAATATACGATAGTTCCGACCATCAACTTTCCGGTTCTGGTGGTATGTGATAACCCATGGATTATAACAGCGTTAGGTCTATCACTCGGTAGAGAAATCGCAGGCGATGGGTGATGTTTTA
Organism: Cerastoderma edule; assembly: GCA_947846245.1. Lineage (NCBI taxonomy): Eukaryota > Metazoa > Mollusca > Bivalvia > Cardiida > Cardiidae > Cerastoderma > Cerastoderma edule. The sequence continues at coordinate 25,754,827 of OX401406.1, forward strand.
GGTCATTCGCATGCCTCGACACGAAAATCTCTACAGGGTCTTAAAGCGAACGGCACGGCCAAACTGGGAACAACATTCACCGGCGGTTGCGGGGAATTGATCGTCAGAATATTGCGTAGTCGAAAACAAAAGTAATCTGCAGAAAAATGAGAAAAAAAACTCGACTTAAATGTCATCCAAATCTGGATGAAAATCTTGTGGTGGCAGCGTTCGATGCAGCGTAGCAAAGGGGAACAAGTGTGAGGAGTTTGTCTAAATACATGTAGTTGTTTCATAGTGTTGATCTTTCATTTTTTGGTTACGAACTGTTTATTACTTCTAGCCAATACCAACTGTCTTTAACAACATTTTACTGGGTGTACAATTATCTGTGTTAATTTAGTCTCATATAGATAATGGTCGATTCCGCACTTCTCCTTAACTTTCCATGGTTGACATTTTACGAACCATCTTGTGCTAAGAATTCGAATAAGTTCAAAACAACCCCAATAATTGAATTATCAATATTGCAAAATAACACGTCGTTGTAATCGTCTGTCTATCAAGCCTTCCATTAGTGTTTCACTAATTGTATATATATTTAACATTATACAAATGTGTCTCGGTGTTGACTTAGGCAAACATTTCTTCAGACGTTCAGTAAAGCACTTCAACTGTATCATTGTTTAAACTAAATCATTCTATATCGATTTTGAAGCAGGTTTTATCAACTAAGATTTATCATTGTCGATTCTTCTTACTGGAAATGTATACACTTCTCGGGCCGAATGTGGAATAATGGAAGCTAAAACACATTATTTGAACCAACGACCCCGTGTCCAAAGCCTATCGCGTTTACCCTGGACCAACGCTCATACCTATTTCCAGCAGCTCTTATAGGTCTACATGTATTATGTTTCTTCTTTGATATATGCGCAACAAATCTCCTAAGGAATGCTGTTTGAAACATCAACAGGTGCTTGACGCCTGTCGCGTATACCTTGGGCAACCGCTCATGCACTTTTTCAGTAGCTCTTTAAAGGCCTATTACTTTTGCTCTTAATCATATGCTCAACAAATTTCAAAAGGATTGCCGTTTCAAACATCAATAGACGCTTTTCCCTTCGAGACCTGAACGTAATTTCTTCTCTCCATGGTGTCTGCACAATATTTAGGAAAGTTAGCTCATATCTTATCTCTCCGAACAATTCCCATGGCTATCAACGGTACATCGCGACAATAAGTACAGTTGTCCCATATGTAATTTGCGTTGGGATTTTTTCAAACAACAATGGAAGTGTCTGTGAGTGTAAAATCCATACAAACGGACTGCCTGTTTGTTCATCAAACCCCAAAAGCAAATTACAGAGTGAGTTTGATAGTACCGGAGATTGCCGAGTAGGTACGAATGGAAACAGACATGCCCTTAGTCGCCACCACGTTGTCGAACTACTTTCAAAATGGCACTACCATACCTCTTATATTATCTTAAGAAACGGCCAAGGTGTTCCAAATGGTGCTAGCCATGTTCACGTTGAAATAATACGTTTGAATTAATTGTTGCGGCTGCGATTCTTTCCTTCCAACAGTATAGGACCAATGTTTAGAAAATAGTGCTCTGAGTAAATCTTGATCAGAATTATTAATAAAATCATAAAGAGAATCATTAACAAAAGGGTTAAGTATGGACAATAATGCAGTTACTATCAAAGAGGTTTATTAATATAAAAAGCGGTATCTTTTAGCCGGTGTCTTGATTCGTGGTATTGGGCGTTGCTTTTTGAACGTTCATTGCGGTAGGTCCCAATATTTTTTGAGCATGGCAATGTGATTAGATTTTAGAATTGTTGAACTCTCAGGGGCTTAAAGTTTATCACACGTCGAAATGGAGGACCTGTAATAAGTTTCCCGAATTAAAATAAGGCAAGAATCGAGTTTGCTTGGAATATCGATTCGAGTTTTCCAAGAAGACGTGTAAAAGGACAATTTCAAATTAAAACACAAATGGAGATGCGTTTGTTTTACTTCAAAAGATCCGAAACAGAAATTGGTACGGTTTATTTATTAATGGCAAGATAATCTAACACACATTCAGCTGAAGACCCGAGACCTCACGGTGACGAAGATGAAATTACTCGTAACAGATGAGAGAGTCTTCTTTTGTTATGACGATTTTCACTCTAGATTTGTGTTGGGACTAGTTTATGATATAGGACCTTATACAATACGTTGCCTTGTGACCCGTTATATGAATAGTAAACAGTTTCTCACAAAGAAAGCATAGACGGTTTCCTACCTCGTAAAATAAAACAGGAAGACGGGGAATTGTTTTTATTGTTTTTGTTAGTAGGACAAACGATGGTCAGGAAAAACAACTATCCGACCAACAGACGAATATTGGCGCACATTATAGTGATCGGATCAATGGGAAATTTGAATATAAGCTATCTATGACCTTCTTGTCTCTGGAAGTAAACATGTCATTACGTAAAAATACATCACGTAACTTGGCGAATTGGGCAGCTCTATGGGGGAAACATTTATGTATTACTGATGGTTCTGGTAGTTGGTGAAATTATTTTCTTGAGCCGGGGATTCATTATTAAAAAAGAAAATACATTATGATAGTTTTATTCAAAAAGGAATCGGATGGAGTGATAAACTGACTTTGCATGAACAAATTTTATTTAGCGTTTAAATTTGAAACAGTGAAACCCAGTCGATTTGATTGGATACCAAAAGCGCTTCGATCTAAAGGCGCCTTTCAGAGTTATCATGAGGAGTCCCATCTGATATTATGAGAGGTTCTCTAATAGATCAATTCTTAACCCATTACCAAACAATAACGACCAGTTCTTTTTCAGATTACTCTTGAAAACTTTGTGGGAAAAGAAAAATTACTCTTCGCTAGCAATTTCTCCTTTTCCAACAACGTTTTCTGCAATATCTGAAGATTATATTCAATTTCATCACATATTGGAATGACGTCTGCAAACTCTTTCAATTTGGAACAGTCGAAAATTTGGCGTTTGGTAAAGGGTGAAAGAAACCGCAGCAATTGTCTCTATAGTTAAAGAACAATTAGTCTTTATCGCTTTGTCATCGTATGCATGTGTAAACATGATTTAAGATAGTGTTGTTGCTTTAGGTTTTAGAGGACATATGAAAGATGTATCATTATTCGGATACTAAAGACATTCGGACATAAAAGAATTGTAAAATCCGATATTCTTAAGCAGCCAATAAAAATGCCATCAGATCTGTTTTTAGACCGTTGACAGCTTAATACAGCAGGAGCTTTCTGCATGTCTTGCCTGCTGCATTGAGCTTCAATGCTGCTATGCAGTCATATGTATTCTATGTTTAAGAGGGGCTGCTGTAGACAAGTTTGACTGTACTCGAATTGTAGTAACCGATACATGGAGAAATGATTTCGCTATTTGTTCCATCCCTAGGCAGTGTAGTTTTTCTTCTCTGTATCCGTTGTTGTCATTTGGGTACAGTCAACTTCTAGAAATTATTCGATCCTATCTTCTCGTACCAAACTGTTGACTTAATGATTTAAAGTGATATCCAGTGCAAAGAAAAATGCAAAAATTAATCATAAAATGCAACAAACCTCTTATTTCTCATGAGAAGAGACCACTGTCATAAAAGCATAAACTCCTCTTTACGAGGAATTACTCATTTTGTCACAGTGAATTCGTAAGTACGATTCTGATGACATTTCGATTTAAGTACAATAAAATAAGGTTCAAAAACTCCTAAGTATTCTTCGTTCGGTATTCATACATGTAAAAATGATTCCGTCTAATGTTTTTTAGGGGAAGCAGCCTCATCTCTATTCTTCACCATGGTCATAATTACCTCGATGTAAATGGGCCAACAACATTATGTCCGCCCGCGTCTCTACAACTTATCGTTTTCAGACATGTTCAACCATTCAGCTAGAGGGCTTTTGCATATATTTTATATCAATCGACATATTGCTTTGTTTGTGTTATATCTACCAATAGAACGGGCAGATTTTGGTGAAAAGGTACTTTAATCCATGACGCCAAAGGGATTAAACCAATTAAGTCTGTAGAAAAAGACTGAACAGAAACCATTGTGACGAAAGAAGACATTGCTTGTCACAAGCGGGTCAACCTAATCGATGAACGTGGTAGGTTTGATTCCCCGCCATGCAATACCAAAAAAACGTAAAGTTCTAGAAATGGTGTCCCTTTATGTCTCGGTATGTTACGGGGATATTGATACGAATATAAATGTCAGTGGCATTTCGAAAAGTGATGATACTGAGTTTGATTCAAGGACACAGCGCAGTATCAATGGAATCCGTTGAATCAACATTAAGTCACCAACATATGTTACAAACTATAACCTTATTCAATGACAATCCTTCGAATCTTCCTCAAAAGTCCATTATAAGGAGTATCCGAACGTCATGGTTTTATAGACGTTATACATGATCATGGATAGGAAAAACGCATGAAATAGTGATCCTTGCTCTTGGGCCAAATCGTCCTAGGCCAATAGTCAACATCCGACTAATTTGTCTATCAACCAGCGTGATATATTAACGAATCAATCGCGATCAAACAGTTCCCTGATCAGCACAGGCATCCTGTTCAGACATGGTAAGTTTTATCATGATAAAACGTAACCGTATAAACCCTTTTCCCTTCCCCATATGTGTATCTTTGACTTGTACAATTTAAAGGCAATATAAGTCGTTTGTCACACAAATCGTTATAAACCACTGCGTCAGAGGATCCTTATGAAAAATTCGTTCTATGTTAAAATGCATTTCACCTCTCCCCGCTCGTACAAAATAAGTATTGCTTTGGTGCTATGTTTGACCAGCAAATCGAAGGTTTATCGTCGAGACCAACGTTAACTACAGTATACTAATTTGCTTTCTCCATCCTCACGTCCTCTGCATCAGACATCAGGCGTAGATGTCTATAGTGTACTTAGAACTCAGACATAGACTTTGTTCTTAGTAATTGGATTAGATCGAAGCTGGTTGACTGTTTAATTCACACTGATACCCGCCGCTGGTGGTCTCCGATGTAATTAGTTAACACATTTCCCCATATATGAGTTCTGTAAATGACCCAAATTCCATACAACAAGAGGTGTCAATTATAAAGATCGTTAAATCGCATTTGTTTTGGGATAAAGGATAAAACCTATTTCTACAAAAGGGTAAATAGGTCCTTTTGATGCATTTCTTCCGTTGTCACAATTGTGTCTTTGGCTGTCCACTACAGAGGCATTAAACCGGACGAGTGTGAAGTAAAGGTTGACATATCACCATTTAGAAATATATCAGGAGGAAGTTAATTGCCATGATAATGCTAAGTGAGTTGGACTTTTCGAGCTTTTTAGCTATTCATAGCTCTCTCTTGTTCATTTTTCGAGATGGATAGACCTCATTGGTCTCCGATCTTCATGATTGGCCTTCATGAACGACGATCTTACATCCTGGAACCAACCAAAGGGGAAAGTTAACAGTTTAGGGAACATGTCTTTCATTAAACAAATTTACTATTCACAACATTAACGTAAGGTTTAGCATTGCGTTCCTGTGATATCGTGTAATAAATGCTTGTAGCCGATTTTACCGTTTGTTTGTATATTTTCAAAATTATTTTTCTCTGATCTCTGTTTGAACCCAATTATAGAAACAATGAATATGTTTGTCAAAATGTATATTCTAGAAAGAGTTAATTCTCTAATTCCTTCTGATTCATAGCCATAAAAACGCCGTTTGTTGATTAATATTTATGAATTAGATAACATAGTCTGTTCACTTATTCCCTCCATTATATTCCCTCCATTAGGTTGTCGGTGCATAGAGTTAATCAAATGACTGAAAAAAAATTGAATAAAACCAAATAAAAGATGGTTACATATCTGCAGAGAGCTAGCCATTGCTTTTCAACACTGCCATAATTCAATTAACTAATCGACTGCAGTTTCCCTGAATGATTGAATTAAACCCTTTTTCAAATACATACGAGTTTTGTAGAATTTTGTGAGGGCCATGTTGATTTGTTCCGTTGAGAATTTAGCTATGAAATGTGCATTCTGCTCTAGACGATAGCCGCTATGTGCATAATCTACATGCGTACAAAACACCTCTCCAGGGTTTTATGATGTATTATTCGCACACGTATTGAGACAAATTAAAAATTGTAAGGGAATTTTCAAGGCATTGAACAGTATAGGAAGATAATTTATTTCCAAAATGACAACAATTTGAAGAAACGGTACAGTAAGCGACATGTGAATTATTTGTGACAAAAGAAGAATTATGCCATTCTTTGATTCTTTGATTCTCCAATTTCTATCAGCAAAAGTCTCTTTATCTTAAAGACAACTTTCATACCTTTAAGAATCAACTGTTACCTTTTTTACGTTCTCGACTTTTACAATTAATTTGCTTTTACCGCATAGTTTGGCCTTTTTTCATATTTAGGAATCAAATCAAATCAACCCATTAGCTGGACCATAATAAATTGTTTATGACATACTAAAAAGTATGTTCGATCTTATAAATGTATCTCCCGAACACACCAGAACTATCTGACAATGAATGTTTCAATTTCGGCTATCGATTAGTTTTATCCTAGATTTGCGGATCTTACCTTCACATAACGTTTGTTGTTTCGTTGCCATTTGGCCCCGCCACACACTATCAATACGTAGCCGAGTATTAACCAATTACCAAACAATAACGACATTTGAGCAGTTTGTTGTAGGTGACTCTGGAAAACATTGTGAGAAAAGGAAATTTGCTCTTGAAGAGCAATTTCTTTCTTTTTACAATATTTTCTATCCTATCAGAAGATTATTTTTCAATTTCATCACATTTTGAAATGTCGTCCGCAAACTCTTTCAATTTGGGACGGTCAAACGTTTGGCGTTTGATAAAGGGTTAAGATACGAAATTTCTCTTTTCCTGGGACACGAAACGAAACGCGTTCCGTCGAAGCATAACTAATAGAATTACAGCAAGTCACGACAGGAAAAGACTTGTGGCGCACGGGCACTTATTTTCCTATTAACTCCGGAATTGACCCTTTTTCCCTGCAAGGAATAAGCGAAAATCTGACATTGAGAGTATATACCCATGTCCAAACAGCATGTGCAAATCCCATTCCTAACATTGGATACAATGCGCTTAAGGTGTATTTCACAAGTTGCCCCTGTTTCATATTGAAGTCAAAATAGATATATGCTTTCTTGAGGCTGGACATAATCTCGAACTTGAGGCGAAATATGTTCTACGACGACTGTTACTTGCAACCCCGAAACCAGCCATGACAGAGACATAATATCTCAATATAAAGAAAGAAAAAAAATGAAACAATTATATAATTTATTTGACAAAATTGGGAACGTGTGAGCGAGATAAGGTAGCTTTCCATATCACGACGTATTTAATTGTCGCCTCAACCCTTTACCAAACAACAAATGTTCGACTGTCCCAAATTGAAGAGATTGCTACAGACGACATTTCAAAATGTGATGAAATTGAAAAATAATCTTCTTATAGGGCAGAAAACATTGTCGGTAAAAGAGAAATTGCTCGATAAGAGCAATTTCTCCTTTCCCCACAATGTTTTCAAGAGTCGTTTGCAGTAAATTGGTCAACTGTCGTTATTGTTTGGTAATGGGTTAGGATAACAGTCGTCTGTAATGGGCGAAGTGTTAACAAGGTAAAGAAGTAATTCCTGGCTTTACGAAGACGGGAGGTTATTAGGCACAAGAATGGCGTTTAGACACGAAACGTCACAAATTCTCCCCGACATCATGGTGAACCCTGTACACGCAGGTGACTTCGTTACCAAACAGAAATCAGTTAGACACTGGTTCTTTTTCGTTTTGTCCGTCCGACTTTTGACCAGATCATATCAGTTTCACTAACAATATGTTAGACACTTGTATGGTGTATCGTAAATATAAGGATCTAATCTAGTGGAAATGCAAAAGAAACAGTTGAACTGTTCCGTACGATTTGTGGTTGTTATTTCAATGTTTCTTTCTGTATAAAGACAACGTTTAGAATATCAAATGAAATTATGAAACGAGACACTGAAAAGTAAAAACATTCAATGAGAAGAAATGCTCGTACACTATTCAGCAGTTCAAAGTGTTCAGTGTAATATGTCTTTTCCTTTTTAACTGTTGAAATCTATATTTGTGCAATGCCGTATACTTTAACGCAAGGGGCGATTGCCTATTCGACACGATGGCTTCATTTGGAATCCTACGGGAAACCACAGCCTTCAGAGCGTATCAGGTACAACTCAATACAGTATTTCAAAAGCTGATCATTAAATCCAATTTTGAGATAAATTATTTGAAACGTTTTCTTTAAAACGCTGCAAAAATGAGAACCGACGGCATATGCTTCAGAGAAGAAATAACACAGTAGTAAAGGGATGTCTGATTCTTGTTTGGGCAACATATTTTGATTAGGGTTTTAGGCCATGACAATGGTTTCTCAGTTAAATAACGACTTTTGTTCAATCACATGAAAGTCGTGATATAACTTTCAAATGTTGACACTGCTCTAAGTTCGATATGAATAAGCTTTATCTAACGAATATACACAGGCGTTGGTTTATGACAATTGGTCAAAAAGTAAAGATCATACAGATTTTCGTGCATTGTTATATACATATCCAGCCTTCGATAAAGGGAATGTATTCATAAGTAACCGATTGTATCATAACCCGGATGATCCAAGCTGTATCAGTGTGTTGCAATGAAGTATCTACGTCTGGATCATTCGGACTAATTGTATTAGGTAAAAGTGTACGAATCCGTACTTTTCTCGGTAAATAAGTGATATGCTATAATGAAAGACACGTTTTCCTGGTCGTGTCCCATCACTAAACAACTCTATATTCGAGAAAATGATAGGAAGTAAACTTAGTACCTCCCATAAACGTTCAAAGAACAAAAAGGTCAAGTCATGCGTCTTAATTTGTTAGACCAATAATCCATTTTGGGCTGACGTCTTTCAAACACCTTGGAGACATGTCGTATGCTGGTAAAGCTTGATTCGAGATGGCAGTCAGTCTAATTGCCCCACGGTTTTCCATGTAAGCTATCTTAACCATGTCCGGACTTATACACGTGAGGAATAATGTCTATTACATTCATCACATAATTCTTTCGTGATCTAGTTATTCAGTCTATGATTGCATTGCAATGCATTTTCAGTTAACTGATTGTTTACATGATTCATATGACTGGTTACTTCCCCATGACGGTGAAAAACATCGGCCTTAATTTGTATAAAAGTAAAGTACCCAGAAGTTGTCCTCCATATGTAACACGTTTTCGGAAGGAAATGAACTTTTTCGCCGGTTTTCACACGACAACGGTCTGATCCGAAAATAGCTGAAAAAGCAGGAAATCCCAAGTGTATTCTCGCAGTACGGTTTAATCACGCGAGATAATAACATAACCTTTACAGGGCTGGAACCGACTTCATGCTTATGCAAACAGGTCAGACCCAGGCCAGCCGCCAAGTAAATTGCCTGTGATCTTACCTGTTCAATCACACATAATCAAGCAGCCATTTAAGGGTTTTATAAAGCAGACGACACACAAATCTATTTTTTGAAAATTTTCCCAGTATTCTAAGGGTTACCTTACCAATTTCAGCCTTTCTTATTCACGTGTAAACCCCGAACGCCGTGGATATTTATGGCACTGACATTTATCTCAGGTTTCATTGCAGTCACTTAGGATAAAGAAAGATGTATAAGTAGTGTCATCCAGTATGCCAAACAACTTAAACAGTACATTGATAATAACATGCCTTTGTATGATTCAACTTGTTTTGTTTGTGTTTTTATTGAAATGTTCAACTTGGAATGGACATAATACATTATTTTCCAAAGCCAAAGCTGAGATATCTTATTTGGTCAACAACCCTTATTCATAACTACCAGGACATCCTTCCTCTTATAATTGTAAAGGCTCATAAAAGGAGATTAACGCTATATCAAACAAAATCATTTCTATTTTTTTTAATCAGATTCAAATAGTTATCACCACAAGAAACCATCAGCACAAATTAAACGTAAAGACCAACGACTTTTATGGACATAGCCAAAAACACCATATATCCTTTCAATAACGTATTTGTACTCATATTCTTTCATATGCCTTCGAAGAGAATCAAAACTGCATATATATCCCCAAGGATATGTATACACCATTCTGTAACATAGTCAAAACCTCTAAAGCAATTTTTCTAATTGGCAATTATTGCACTATTCAAAAAAGGGGACTTGTCTCGTCATTACTGGGATCTGATTTGTCGATATTCTACCAATGACGAGACACGACGAACTCAATCATTAACCAATCATACGCTAGACTTATGAAGCCAACGCCTTAGAGGCATAAGAAGCGCTCTAGATTAAGAGCCTCCGCTCATGATACTAATTGCTTTTTAGAACATATAACAGAGAAGAAAGAAAGAAAGAAAGAAAGAGAGAGAGAGAGAGAGAGAGTGTGTGAGAGAGAGAGAGAGAGAGAGAGAGAGAGAGAGAGAGAGAGAGAGAGAGAGAGAGAGAGAGAGAGAGAGAGAGAGAGAGAGAGAGAGAGAGAGAGAGAGAGAGAGAGAGAGAGAGAGAGAGAGAGAGAGAGAGAGAGAGAGAGAGAGAGAGAGAGAGAGAGAGAGAGAGAGAGAGAGAGAGAGAGAGAGAGAGAGAGAGAGAGAGAGATGCAGAGATACAGAGACAGAGAGAGTAAGATGGAAAAGGATAGAGAAAGGGAAGATGCAGAGACAGAAAGGCAGAGAGGGAGATAGAGAGAGAGAAAGACAGAGAGGGAAATGCAAAGAGACATATAGATGCAGAGACAGACAGAAGTGAATTGGTAGTCTTTCACTAACCATTGCAATGCGTTTTACTGAGCTCGTAATATAGTCACTATAACGATGGTTCAATGCATGCTTTAGTAACTCCCTTACAAACCTGAGACAATTACAGTATTATTTAGGTGTACCCTCAATAAGAGGTCAATACCACCGTAACTCTTTTTGATAAGCTAATTTTATCTAGGACATTAAACGGTCGCTGTATCCTAGTAAATTTTGTCTACATTGTTTGTCTTTAAACACCGCCCTGATTTTACTATGAAGGTTTAATCGAAGTGTCTGAGTCTGACATGTCCCTATTATCTCGTACATAAAACTGTATAATGAAACTGGGAAACGGGGAAATACGAGTCAATCTGTAAATCGGCCATTACAATCGCTGTATCCGTTGTTCTATTGTTCGGTAGGTGTTGTTTGTTTTAAAGTTCTGAGACGATTGTTTAAAGCATCTTTCCGAATAACATTTATCTCTAATAAATCGTTGTTTTCTTTTTTGAAACAAAGGTTGTTTCAATCCAGAATAACTTTTAATCTTTTCTATTATTTGTTATAATAATGTATGACATCAGACACATGCTCTAAAATGATTGTTTGATGAAGGTTGTTTTAATCCGGGAAACATTAAATTAATTATTTAATTTACTATTATAATATGAATTATTGCATCAGAAATGTGTATAAAGAGTGTTCTTTATTAAAGCGATTCTTAGTCTTTATGGTGCTGGAACCGACTTCATGCTTATGCAAAAAAGTTAGATCCGCCAAGCCTGTGATCTAACCTGTTTGCTACACTGAATATTTTTCCTTGTCAAAATAAAACAGATATTTAAGGTTTTGGAAAGCAGACGAAAGAAGAATCTACTTTTTTTTTGAAAAAAAAAGACCAAGCATTTTAAGGGTTAGTAACGCAAGGTTTTATATGTATTGTACATCAATAGACAGGAACCCACAAGTTTCTTTGATAAAGGTCGTTTTTTTTTTTGGCGTCCTCCATAATTCGTGAGTTGTAAACGAGCACATGAACGAAATTGAATTCCACGTTCATCGGATATGTCATTTTGCGTTCTCCTTAAATGTTTTTCCCGAGTAATTAGATTCTAGGGCTCTTGATTGAGCTATGTACGTGGTCCAACTTGGCTCCCTCGTGATGTTCTAAGCACTCCCGAGACTATACAAGATTGTATCAAGTTAACGACTTACTCCATGATACGGCACAAACGGTTTTGAGTCTCTAATTCCATGATGTTTTATTATGTCCCATATGGTGGTGGTATACCGGTAGCTTTTGGCCCATTGAGCTATGTACAACTTGGCTCCCTCGTGATGCCGTTCTAAGCACTCCCGAGACCATACAAGATTGTATCAAGATAACCACTAACTTCATGATTCGACACAAACTGTTTTGTGTCTCTGACTCCATGATATCTTATTATGTCCCATATGGTAGTGGTATATCTGTAGCTTTTAGCCCATTGAACTTTGTACGTGGTCTAACTTGGCTCCCTTGTGATGCCGCTTTAAGCACTTCTTAGACTGTATAGTATCACTTTATGATACAGTTTGGAGTCTCTTACCCTTTGGTACCTTTTCATGTCCTAATGCTGCAGAAAAAATGTTATTATGAAGTTGTTAGCAGAGAATAAAGAAAACATTTATATAAAAAAAATCATTCCTATGGGCTTCCGGAAAAAACCCGTTCGTTTATTTACCAACTGACTGCATACAATTACCAGGGATTTTTTATTTTATTTGGCAGACGAATGATGTTTTTGTTCGTCTGTATCTTACAAAAAAGATATAAGAAAGAACACCATCAGTGATTGAGAAACTTTGGGTATATAGGGACAACAAAACGATAATGGGCTATGCTCAACACTCGAAATATTAACCTCATATACAATTAAAAAGGTCAATTGAAATCGATGTTAGGAAATCATTTAAAATCATTTTTGTTACAAGGTAAAGGATTAAAATATGTGTCCTAACATAGGTTCCAGGAACGTTAAAGGTTCTTGTTCACAGACATGAGGAAATGCAAAACTTCTGTAATGCTATATAATACATGCTGAAGAATAGATATTGAAAGCAATATTATATCGTTAATAAATCTTTAAAAAATGTAGACAGTGAATTAACATGTATTCTAATCCAAGAGATAGGCATCGCTATTGAGATATAAAGCAATTAAACTGCATCCATAGATCAATTGACGCTTCCTGAATAATATAGGCTTTCAATAAGTACTTTTATCCTGTCACTAGTGCCATTTCGGGACAGATAACTAGGTGCCGTATAACATTTGTGATATCCGGCACTAACCATATAACACGTGCACGTGACGATTCATGACGTCATAAGAACGAAATGACGTCATGTTTACATCATTCTCTACATATTTTTCATTCTTTCTCGTGTTTTATTTGTATATTATTTGTTTGAAAGAATACATAAAGGTAACAGGATAAATAGAATAGATGGTTGGTGTCTTTGAATGGGAAAAGTTATCGGGCTCGGCATCGGAATATTATCCGTTTCGCCTTCGGCTCACCGGATAATATTCCTAAGCCTTGCCCGATAACATTTCCGATTCACGACACCAACCATCTATTCTCTATATATCAAATAACAATACAAAATGTGTATCGTTTCAACGACATTTCAACGACATTTCATTTAGGCTCTCAAATATTCTATTCTATGAACGAGCACCTTAAGAGTATGGAAAACCCCACGAGAAATATCGCTTCTCAGGTTTTCCCCCTCTATGTGTTACTTACAAATACCTTCTGGTAATTATGGGGGAGGTCATTATCTATTACTTTCTCCAACAATTATCGTTCTCGACCATAGTATGCCACTTAACCCTTAGAATGCTGGGTAATTTTCTGAAAAAAGATGTTTGTGTCGTCTGCTTTCGACACTTTGAATATCTGTTTAATTTTGTTGAGGAAGTATTCTCAGACTAGCAAACAGGTTAGATCCCAGGTCAGTCGTTGAATAAATTGGCTGGACGCAGTCAGATAACGAACGAGAATATATTTAGGAGATATTCCCGTGGTACAATAGATAATTAGCCGTTTCATGGCTTACAGATTTCCCCATCTGCGTTTATTAGGATTAAGTTACATATCACCTGATTCGAACATAAAACAGTGAACCAAAGCTCTAGATGCAGGTTTTTTAACGAGTTGTAAATAAGTCTCTCCAAGATGGTTCGTAAATCTTCTAATTTACTTGGCGACTGGTCTGGAACTAACCTGTTTGCATAAGCAGTAATTCGTTTCCAGCTCTAGAAGGGTTGATAGTGGTTTTATTTTGGATTGATCTTCAAATACCATTTTCCAAGCCTCAAACTTGGATTTGTTTAAGTATTCCTATCCGAAATACTAGTTAAGGCGAGCAATTCCTCCTTTGATAAAAGGTGATGAGTCACAACGTGTTCACAAGGACTGATGGATTTCAAGCGTCTCGTTCTTCCTGTTTGGATGTACATAATGTACGTCCTTTTATTCCACAAGCCGTAACAATAATGCACCAAACAAGGTCGAAAAGAAGCCATAAATATTCATTTTGTCGCATACTGTCTGGCCTTAAACACCAGAAACACATAAACTGTGACAACGTCTCCTACAGACAACAAACTTGAAACACAGTACGTTTACGTAACACTAGTTAGTATGGGTGGTCGTCGTCTTGGGCGAACCATACAGATTATATGTGTTCATGTACATCATTGTTTTCATATTCAAATGATTAATTTTATTTAAAGGCACATGAAAGGACATTAGTGCAAATAAATTACTAAAAAATATATGGAGTTCTTTAATTATGTTCATAAAATCATGAAAGTTACTTTATGAATGCTGTGATACTCATTTTTAATAAACTCCTTTGATATAAATTAGTTTGTGTTTGAAATGTAGTTATCTCCAATTCAGTCATGTAAATCAACAACCTGTTTGTTTACATATTTCAAATAAGGGATTCTGATTGGTTGGTTAAAAATATTTGTGATTCACTTGACCAGGTCAGAGGTGAAGAATCAGGTACTCTAAATTATTAATCTTGCTGATCTGGGTCATTTCTTGTTGGATTTCACGTCTAAGTTGTGACTTTTTTTTTTGGGTGGGGGGGGGGGGGAGCTGATCATTATTTGAATCTGACCAAAGTTTTACTAAAACTATAGTTTGATTCAGCATTAATCTCCTCTAATCGGCCTTCAATATATTATCAACTGTGAGCAAATAGAGAGCGTCTCTGTAGTGTTCCTCTCTTTTAATGTTTTCCGGAATTAGGACATTATTGGTGTAATATCATGTTAAAAGCATCTGGCTGATGAAAGAGCAACATGTTTTGAATACTCATAGAATTGCAGACATATTATCCAATGGAATGCAGTCATATTACCAAAATAGCGCACTCGTATTAATCAATATTGAAACAGATATCATCGTAAAGTCCAGGGTATCGTTTTACTAAACGTGTAATACTAGAAATTTGCTTAAAATCAAATCAACCTTCTCTCTTATTGCAATATTTGGTTAAGCAATATTGCAAAGTAACACACCATTGGAATCGTCTCTCAGAGATGTGTCACATTGCAATATTGTACTTTCTTTTAAGATGCTTTCCATGTTTATCTTTTTTGGCTTGCGCAATAATTTTCCATAAGTCGTTTTGTAAAACGGTACTAATTATTTTTGTCTAACATGTCAAAGAAAACACATTTTCTTTCGAGTTTTTTTTACAGCAACACAAACTTACATAAGATAATTGGTTAAGATATCGAAAGTTTCCAATGCCAGTGATATTCAATATGTACATTTAGAGGGTAATTTCGGGTGATATCCGTTAAGTTATTTCTATAAACACTGTTATCAAGTCAGCCTAGAAATGGGAATGTCTTGTCTAGTAAAGAGGAGAAAATCGATCGAGACTCAGACAGTACCCCACACTTGTCGGTGGAACAAAGAGCTCGCATATGTATGAACGTTCAGTTCTGACTCTCTAAAAGTACAAATGTTTTAAGCTGTCATGTGGAAAGATATTATGTATGAACTATTTCTCTTGAAAAAACGATTTCATCATAGTATATCTGAGATAATTTTTATATGAACCGTTTCTACATCTACCACACATTGGTTCCTGAAAGTCAGTATGCTGGCCTGTGTTCTAATATATTTGCTATACTCTGAGTATCTTTCCCCTTCAAAAATAAGCAGATATGTGCACAATATCGGTAAACTCCCGTTTTTGTCTTGAAACGGTTAAACAGTTGATAGAATCCAATTTCCTGACAGTTTTATAGGTTTAACATTTTTTTATAGATTCTATCGCCACGATTTGATAACTGGAACGTTAATGAACATCCTGTGCAGTTCTATACAGTTACTCATGATTTAGGAGACCATTGTTAACTACCTGAAACGTGACCTAGTCAAAGGCTCATCCAATACAAGACTGCAAGTACATTTAACTTAATGACGGATTCTGAATGAGAGGTGTTTGTATCAAGCTGTTAGTTGTCTTGTTCTCCGTGGTTCTGTCTCGTCTTATTATGGTCAATGAAAGCACTGACTCAACGGAAACTATAGATCGATTAAGAAGTACGAAATTTGCATAATTACTCACTCATAAGAAACTCAAATCTAACACACATTTAAGTATAAATTTGTCTTTTGTAAATTGTAAAAGCTGTTCAATACTTGAGAAAATTCAAATCAGCAGAGTCACAGGAACATGATCTTTTAACCCTTTTCCAAACGCCAATTTCTCGACTGTCCCAAATTGAAAGAGTTTGCAGACGATATTTCAAAATGTGATGAAATTGAAAAATAATATTTTGAAAGGACAGGAAACATTGTCGGAAAAGGAGAAATTGGTCAATGAGAGCAATTTCTCCTTTTCCCACAATGATTTCCAGAGTCCTCTATACCAAACTGGTCAAATGTCGCTATTGTTTGGTAATGAGTTAACCAAAAGTTCTTTGGTAATGGGTTAACAAAGTTCAACTGTTCTTATTTCTGTGGTCTTAAGTCGGGGATTTCCATCACGGAAATCTCTGACCCAATTCTCTCTCCTTTTCGTCGTATTTTCATTTCCGGCTTTACCACCACGCTATCTTGGACCGCCTACAAGAAGAGGTTGACGGACGGAAATATACTGACTTGAGGCCAAACGCATTGAGTAGACTTCGGTCGTAAAGCGTCTTCCAATCTAGTATGATCATCCCAACTCCTTCTCAATATCTTACATTTAGTTTTATGTGTTTGCATCGTGTCAACATTATCGTTTGAACCGTTTGAGCGACTAGGCAATTATTGCCGGCTAAGTAAAGTTCAATTGGACTATCTCTGCGTTGTTAGACAACATAGTCTGTACTTGGAAAGCACATGAGAAACTTTTACGTGAATAACATGAGCTATTAGTTGCCATTCCTTTTGGGTGGCATTAAGAGAAACATATTCGTCTACCGGACTAGGGATAACATAGTTTTATTCCGTAACAGCCAGTCCATGCGTTTATTCTTGACCCTGCCAGAGACAATTGCTGCTCTTTGTCACAAGACGTTTTCCATCTATTCTGTGCATTGTATAAGACGCTGCTTGCAATCCCCTCGGTGACTGCGATGTCCCAGTCCCGTACGTGCCTGTCACATTCATCTTGAGTTAGCAATTCAAAATGAGGCGATAAAATTCCCACATGAATTTCGACTGTATAACCAATAGAAATGGGTAACATCGTTATACTGTCATTTCGTGTAGGGACCCCATTTCCGCCGCGGCAATACGAAACTTGAAGGTGTATAACGTCTGGAGTTCTTACGATTGGAATAGTCTATAATGTTTTTGTTGCTTTTGAGTTATCGGGAAAGTTACCGTTTAAGAATTACCGGAAATATGTCAAGGACTCTCGTTAAAGCAGACCGAGTAAGACCGTGGCTTTCTGTATGCTTAATACTCATGTGGTAAAACGAATTGAGCCAACTGAGACTTTTAAAATTTGAACAAAAATACGAGTCTCTGTTTGACTAAAGAGGTGGCACAAATATACTTCTACAAATTACAACAGACCAAAACCATAAAGTGATTGTATTTGCCAATGTATATGTCTTTTGCAACTTTTAATTGAGCTGTAATTTGAAATTACACGTGGGATTATATTAATTCCTTCGAATAGTATCTCATTCGACAAGATAAAAGAGTCTTTCTTATGCTGCCATGCGCCTACTCAAGGAGAATACATGCTAATGGCGGGAATGTGGACAAAAAAAAGATGAAGACAAAAACAAAAAACCCGATGACAAATGTCAAATAAATGGAAAGAGTGCATGTCGGGACCACGTGGTTTAATGGATGCCGTATCGCATGTCGTTACAGATGGGAGGCCGCGCGGTGCTCTCATTCTATCTTGTCATTCACTAATGGCGCCTGCCATCGACTCAACGTTTCCGTCATTTATAATAACGAGAGAGAGCTGATTGGTGGGTTCAGTCCTTTTTTGTTAAGTACTGTGAAACGGTGGGTACGGGTTGATTAGGGCTTGAATATTTTGCTCGGAATTGCAGTGGTGTAAACATGATCGAAGTGTTGTTAAACTCATAACGTTGTGGAAGAACAGGCTGTCACAATGCCCATAGTTTCTGTTTCCATAGTCTCTGTTTCCATGGTGTATGTTTCCTATGTCAACGGTTACGGGTCCGAAACCAAAGCCGAATAATTCGAAAGACCATCACAATCATATCGATGGCTTCATTCATTGTATGTCTATGAAAATGTGATAGTCTCATAATTGGAAATGTCATTCTAAGGCAAACAGGGGTTATATTTTGATTGTCGGGACGTGGATACGTCAATACACCATGAACAATATTAACATATGAGCAACGTGCCCAATTAGCAGTATAAATGGTTCTTTGATTGAATAGCCATTTGGGCATTGTCTTGGCATGTAAAGTGGCAGGAGAAACGCAAAGGTTATTTCCCCTTGATTGACAAGATGGTAAGGTAAAGAAAAGTACATATGCAAATGGTTCAGACCATTGGTACGCATATGAGGTCGAAAAATAAATGCCTTGTTAAAAAGACTTGTTCAGAAAAGGCCGGTTCGTGAGCCGTGAGCCAGTTAAATCAATGGTTACCGACCTATATCCACTTGGTGCCTAACAAAGGGATAGAAGTTTGGAGGTATAACCAAATGTCTCATGAGCCAAACTGGCTGGTACGTATACGCACAGGCCAGGACCGCATGCTTATAAGAATATAAAAAGTTTAGTCTTTCCTTTAAACTCGACTATTTTACCGTGACAGTCATGTGTATCCTCTATAAATATGTGTTATCATGACCAACGAACATCTTCTCTAGGACTTGACTTGGCATTAGTTTGATTATAGTAGAAAAACCAACCCTGTCTCATCTTTGAAAGACAGTTAACGAGGATTTATCGACAATAAAACCATTGCTGCTAGAGCAATTTACAGGGACATAAAAGCGGTTGTGATAGAATTATCCTTAGATTGCTGCGCCACAATTTTATCCTTAGATCAATGCACCATTGATGGTTTTGCGTCATAAGAAAGTCTATTGTGCTTCCCAAAATCATCATGTCTATGCATAACGAACAAGTCCGGTATTCGACATTCTCCATTTAACAGTAAACGACTTATGATTATTTCTAATTGTCCCCGAATAAACCTTTTATTTTTTCATGGTGTTTTACGCCCTGGAAACAGTTTTTAGTTATATAACGGATTTTTCATGATCCACCAGAACTAGGCTAGGGTTCTGAAGAGACTTGCCAAAGGACACTTCCGCGAAATCAGAGATGTCCGTATGGCTGGAACCCGGGGACCTGGGTTCTGATCCGCCACAGTAACCAATGGGCATCGCACCACCCCCTTGAATGAACTAGAGATCATAATAATACAAAGTGATACGGTAAGGTTAACAACCCCAAGCATTAATTTCCGACATTATATTCAAGAACAGCATGTTGAAAAGCGGTTTCGGTATCTCTGTTATGCCATTTTCATTGCCTTCTAAATGTCATCGTGAAGGCTATTACATCTTATTGAATTTCTAAATCTCTCATGCATCGAATTTTCCAAAATAATACGATTATGTTCGTGTATGAGCAGCGCTGTTCAGGATTAAGTGAATTCTACAGATTTCCTTTGATAAGTGCAAGTCTGTAAGAGAACCCCTATATCACTGTTGACCATATTGCTCTTAATCAGCTGCTAATTGTTTGTTTATTTGAGTGAGGCTTGTTTATTTTCGTGACAAATTGATTGATGCTTCGATTGATTTATTAATACTTAATGAAATGACAGTATACCGGTCAATACGTCACACCCAAACCATTTAAGTTTATTTTGTATTAAACATATTTGACAAACTACCGAGCAAAATACAGAAAGGTTTCCCTTGCCATGACAAATTTATTCACCATATATTTGACATCTTTAAATACTGACCATTATATTTCAAAATGACTGTGTTTTCTGTGTATAAAGCACATCTAAATATTTTTAAAAAACATTTAACCATCATTTCGTTATGAAATATCGACATATTAGGCAATATGCCATAACCTAGAACTGAAGCATTATCCATAGAACCTGATAAATTAAAGTTTCGACAAGCGTTAGATCTTTATCGAAAACCTCATTGTCTGCTAGGCTGTAACAAATATGATACCCGAGTTATTCTGTTCCAAGCAATTCGGGTCATTTCTTACATAAATAACTATCTTGCATCAGTGCTTGGTTGCTGAGACTTTCGGTTTACCTCTTAAGACAGACTGACGGGTTTCAACGACAGTAGTTAGACTAGTTTAGTTGAATACAAAAACAAAATACGATCTTTGGTACTTTTTTCACGCTACACTTGGGGACCGCGGTGGCCTAATGGTTAGAGTATAGAATTTGTAATCACATGGCCTTACTCTACGATTGCTCAAATCCCCGTGACGACATTTGCATTTTCACAAAAGGTATCTCCCCAACTGCCCTACTGAATGCCGAGTGTACTACCTGGCTTGACTAGCCCTTAGGGGCAACTGAGTATGATAAAATTGTCCTTCATCAAGAAACAAGCATCACATCATAACTGAAATAATGTCGATATGTAAAAACCAACATAAAAATGTTACACCAGAACAAACAAAGAAGCTAAATGATACACATGTGAACTGTTTAGACGCCCACACTTATGAATTCTAGATCTCTGACATCCCCTGTAGGTCCTATTAACGTTCGGTCCTGTCTTGATGCTCTTTTCAATCGTATAGGCGGGAGGTCGTAAACAACCCTCCCTGATAAAACGCGTTAATAGACTGTATGACAAACGCATTTATCACTCAATTCCCCAGTTATTCCATCAATACCTAGAATTTATTGCTTACATAACTCACCCGAAAATCCTCGCCGACATGTTACTGTCGAAGTGTATAGATTGACAATTTATCTGCAACCCTTTTCCGGCCGAACCATAAGAGAGTAGAACAGAACAGAACTGATTCTTATTTCACTGCTTGTGCACAATACATTATCATACATACATAGCACAAAAAAAACAAATATAAACACGGTGCATGAAAAAAGATACACATCATGAGAGAGCAGGGCCATGAAAAGGACCCATATGATTTGTCTTTTAAGAATAGTTCGAGAGATTTTGATATTGTTTATCAGAAAAGATGTGCGAAATAATGTAACGAAAAGCTCCTTCTGTAATGTTCTCATTGATTGTACAGTAGCCAACGATTTGCACAAAAAATGGAATTTCCACATGAAGTATATACCAATAGAAAACGTTTTTATGTTGTGTTTTGTTGTTTTTTAAAATAATTGTTAGTTGGTTAGTGAAATGAGTGCACCGATTTTGTTAAGCAATTTGTAGATCAGGGGCCTCTTGTGTTAAAAGGACGCCCGGTAAATCAACATCCGATGTTTAGTTGCTGTTTTAGCAACGAACCAGAGTAGTAACGATAATTCTGATTTGAAGCGGCCATTCGGAGAGTGCATCAAAAGTAATTTAGTCTGAGGCTTTTATAATGCAGAGCGTTCGTTTTTTAATCAGAACACTTCCATGTTATTATCTGAATCGATCCAATCATGAAGTGTCTTAGAATAAAGTTAACCTATACTCTATACAGACGTAGACCAATGCTATAAACATGTTTGTGTTGCTCCTACTTTGCGAAATGACCAATTGCGCCCTTTTTCTACATAAGCGTATTCGGACTCGATCTCTCCACATTCAATTTATCAAAGCGAGCCTCATATTCGATTTTGTATTACTCGCCAATAACATCAGACTAGTACTCTCCTCTAACTGAAGTACATGGGACTAAATCAGTGACTTGATATCTTTATTAACCCTTAGAATGCCGTGTAATTTTCCAGAAATGGATATTTTTGTCGTCTTCATTCCAAAAGCTTAAATATCTAATCAATTATGACGAGGAACGATTCTTAGAGAGTAGCTAACACGTTAGATAAGAGGCCAGCCGCCAATTTACTTGGCGGCTGGTCTGGATCTAACCTATTTGCATCAGCATAAAGTCGGTTCCATTTGTATAAGGGTTAGTCTACTGTAGACATAATTGAATTGTTCATTATCTATAAAACCATTGCCATTGCCGACTTGTCAACAATTCCATCGTGGACCAAACGGCACATTTGTTAAATCTGTTATAAACAGTGAACCGTGCTGTCGGTATGTAGATATGCAAACTACATCTATGTCCCGCAAAAATCACAAATCTACGTTCATCTAGCCATCGACCCGGATATTTCGGAAATAATAGTTAGACTTAACGATCACACACGCAGACTCATTTGAGATAGCGTCGAAGCTGGGGCAATGATCGTAGGATTAAGCTATTCGGCACGTATGTCTGCAAGCGCTTCATGGACGGAATTGTGCTATATTTGGTCCATGTCTCTAGACCGTTGCTCAAGCACACTGTGAACTCGCTAGTTTGTCATTTATTGTTCTTATTTTTTTTTTATATATCTCTTTTGATTGACCTCCATACGTTAACTAATATGATATTGTTGCATATAAATGCTTATTTCTTTTTTTGTCTCAATCTATTTTTCGAATTCTGTCTTTTTCGTTCATTTCTTTCTCGATTCATGGGATGAATATATTCCATTGTACATATGTTTAAGTACCATAAACTGTAATGTTTGTGTCAATAAAATCATTTCTAGTCTTATAAAGATATTTTACGGACTTAGCATCTAAAAATAAAGCGCAGCTCAATCATGAGTATAATAATAAATCATACACGTATTTGAACTTTCTACATAACCAATCTGAAAACTGCAGCGGAAAACCAAATATAAAAACAAATCATTTTCACTCTGAAATGACATGCGTACGAAGTTCTTCTTGAATCAAATGGTTTACGAAGGTTTTCTTTTAAAGCATACACAGTAGAAGCCTGACACCCTTAATAGCATATGCGGGAAAGCGTCCAAAATATAATTGAATAATTGGACGATACACAATCGAGGCATGATGCCACCAAAATTTATCATCTATACGTAATTGAATAAAAAACGCACAGTCGACGTAGACGACAGCTCTGCACACAGTTTCTATTCCTTGAGCTTTCTGGGATGATTAGTTTAAAAAAGAGACACCGTTTTCTTACACGTGACAGGAAATGGAAATGGGACTGCATCATCTGGAGGCTTTAGTTTGAATATTATCTTATCATACGAAATCATAAGTTATTACATATAAAGTCGTTTCCTTAATCAAATTAAACCGCTTTTTAGATTTCACATTTAAGATCTATTTTTGAAAAACAAACTGAATTGACGTCATTTGGCGGAAAACAATATGGCGTCATCCCTATTATTTCAGAGGTGTTTTCATTGGATAAACCCGATGTGTTCAGAGTACAGGCTTATATAAGAAGTTCTTTGACCGGTTTTAAAGTTACATGTGTTTCATTAACAATTAATGCGGACGCTTAATCTATCGCAACTGGGCTAATGATCAACTACGTTTTCTAACGACTGTCATAAATGAAGTAATCTTATTTATCATCATGAAGCAGACACATCTTAAGATAGTTGTCGGTAAAAGGAATTCGTACAAGATTATTTTAAATCAGGATGCTATTTATAGGATATCGATGTTTGGTTAAAATTATCAAGGCCTTTCTCAAAAAGATTTGTTGGAAATACTTTTTAAAAATGTGCGTAAGTTAAAACAAATACATTCCCCTTTATTCCCTTACTGGGCTAAGTATTATTGCAAATTGACACATCCCTTAAACCGTCTCTGTGTGACGCTTCTAATGATGTGTAACATTGCAATATTGTTATTTTATTTAAGATACTATCTATGCTTATCCGTTTCGACTTACGCAAATATGTTGTTGTTTTGTTGCAATATTGTTATTTTATTTAAGATACTATCTATGCTTATCCGTTTCGACTTACGCCAATATGTTGTTGTTTTGTTGCAATATTGTTATTTTATTTAAGATACTATCTATGCTTATCCGTTTCGACTTACGCAAATATGTTGTTGTTTAGTTGCAATATTGTTATTTCATTTAAGAAACTATCTATGCTTATCCGTTTCGACTTACGCAAATATGTTGTAGTTTTGTTGCAATATTGTTATCTTATTTAAGATACTATCTATGCTTATCCGTTTCGACTTACGCAAATATGTTGTTGTTTTGTTGCAATATTGTTATTTTATTTAAGATACTATCTATACTTATCAGTTTCGACTTATGCAAATATGTTGTTGTTTTGTTGCAATATTGTTATCTTATTTAAGATACTATCTATGCTTATCCGTTTCGACTTACGCAAATATGTTGTTGTTTTGTTGCAATATAGTTATTTTATTTAAGATACTATCTATGCTTATCCGTTTCGACTTACGCAAATATGTTGTAGTTTTGTTGCAATATTGTTATTTTATTTAAGAAACTATCTATGCTTATCCGTTTCGACTTACGCAAATATGTTGTTGTTTTGTTGCAATATTGTTATTTTATTTAAGATACTATCTATGCTAATCCGTTTCGACTTACGCAAATATGTTGTAGTTTTGTTGCAATATTGTTATTTTATTTTAGATACTATCTATGCTTATCCGTTTCGACTTACGCAAATATGTTGTTGTTTTGTTGCAATATTGTTATTTTATTTAAGATACTATCTATGCTTATCCGTTTCGACCTACGCAAATATGTTGTAGTTTTGTTGCAATATTGTTATTTTATTTAAGATACTATCTATGCTTATCCGTTTCGACTTACGCAAATATGTTGTAGTTTTGTTGCAAGATTGTTATTTTATTTAAGATACTATCTATACTTATCAGTTTCGACTTACGCAAATATGTTGTTTTGTTGAGTAAAACGGTACCCAGATGCCTAATCTATAGCCAACCGACAAATAACCTTTAAATTCCGAAACAAACGGATTAAAGGGGTCATTGATTCAATAAGTTAGAGGTTAATTACTTTTCTCTGGTGAATTGTTTAGTGTATCAATTAACTGGCGCGCGTAATCAACGCGTCGAATAAATAACGAGACTCATCCAACAAATTGAGACAAAGCATGCCACCAAACCGTGTACGTATTAGACACTAGAATATAGAGTTTCTGTCTTGTCCAAAAGAAGAAGCTACCAACGGCAAGTTTCAAGTCTGAGTATTGTTTATTCCTTTATGCTGTTGAATATATTCAACAATTGAGAACACAAAAGTCAAAGTCTTTTTTTTTTTGTGAACATTTTGAAAATAAGATGCATATTTGATATATTTTACCTACTTTTGGGATCCACCAACAGACACTTGTAGTGTACACCTTGTATTAGCCTATAAAGCGGTTGCTCTCTCGATTGCCGATCACGTTGCCTCGGTACACATACAATGGGTGGTCTTTTTTTCCTGTCCAAGCACGAAAAAGCTGGAGGCTTCTGTGGTTGGTCGCTTTGTTGCTGCCTAAGGAATCCTCGTATGCTGTGTCCCATCAACACGAAAACATCCCAACACGATGACAAAGAGGTGTTAAACTTTGATACAACAACATTCTTATCAGGCCTTGCCCTTAATTATTGATCATCTCAAAGCCGGTTTTGAATAAGTAGATTCTTTAACATTTGATAGTCCGTGTCATGTCATCTTCGTATGAATGCTTTTCTTAAATTGATTCCTTAATTGAAAACTGTTCACTCAGCGTTCTCATGCTAGGTAATCCATTCGATGACGCTTTCAAGAATTGCTTGTATCGGTTAAATGTTCGAACCATCGATTTTGCAGATGACGTTTTCAAAGTTCGATAGAAAATATGCCATATGAGTAATTCGTCCCCATTCAGTAAACAATTGGAAACGATACTAGAAAAGGACAAAGTGGATGCCTAGTTAAGAGTTACTGTCGTTTGTGAAATTAAATATTGCTCTAAACAGCTTTAAACCAAATAAGCAAGGAGAATGGCTTGTAGCAGATCTTTTAAAGAACAATCCAATCTATAAACTGATGCGTTGTACCATTTTCCGATGTTGCAAAGAATAAGTTTCTCCCAGCCTTTCGTTCCAAATTAAAGAACTATATTTCATCTGTTTATTCAATTAGTTTCGTATTATCTCAATGCTGAATTGACGATGGCATTTTATCCGCTAATCGTAATATTAGGTAGATGAGTTAGTAGCTATATAGAGGCCATTGCTTTGAAAAAGTTTGTATCAAGTAATTTTAATACCAAGAAATGAATAAATAGCAAAAACTATTAAACCGCATGTATTGTTAATCCTTTTTATGTAATGGGAACTCATTTAACTGAATCATATATTTTCAAATCTTTTTAATTCAAGCTTTCTTTAACGTACGTACAGCACATTGCTATTAAAAATTATATTGACAAAGGAGATAGTGTTCTTATTGAGCGGGGACCATACATGGCCTTGTAGTTAGCGGATGGAACATGAAATACAATACAGTACAATAATCTTTATTTCCAGTAATTTAGGGATCTGGCCCATTATACACGTATACCCCAATATTTATGATACATAAACAGACACAATACAAAAACCCTATGTTGAAACGGAAAACCTGTAACATTTCATCACTACATCAACACATACCAAACAGAGATATATTAATTTTGAATCAAAGCAACAATAATTGTTAAGCATACAATACCTCTCTGCGTGGATTCAAATCCCAATATCGTTCGATGCCCTTTGTTGGTTGACTACCCATAGGTCGACTTTGCTTAACCAGTTTTTATGGGCAGTTTAGTAGGGGGTCTCCTCGCTCAATGACGAGCTAGGCTTCGCAATATAGCAGGAATACTGTAAACCCGATGGAAAGAATCAATAAAAACACAGCAAAAAGAAATTCCACCCGAGCAAATCATTTCAATAGTGTATGTACATTTTAATAGAAATAGATTGCAAAGATAAGATAACCGTCGTGTTATTCATAGGTTTTTCTTGTCACTTGATTGCAAAAAAAATCAAAGAAAACACTACTTGAAGTTTTGTTGTTGTTGTTTTTTCGGGGTTTTTTTGTATTGTGGTTTGATACCGGGTGTTATTCTGCTATAGATCAATCTTGCCCCACAAAAAAGGCGACGACACTTTGGAAGAGAGAGTATCTGTCGTTAATGTAACAGTTTTATTGGCTGATTTCCGGGAGCACAGGAAATAGCCAAGTGCGATGCCCTACGCGCAACTTGACATACGTCGACAGGGACATTACATTAACTCCTGATCGTAAGAAATGTATGTTAAAGTGTAGTATCCGACCAGATTGAGCGATTATCATAGGCAGATTGGGAGTGACACTTTCTGCTTGCAAACCAGGTTGACTCTTATCCCGTTAACCAAACACAAAAGTGTCGACTGTCCCAAATTGAAATTGTTTGCATACCACATTTCAAGATGTGATAAAAATGGGAACTAATATTTTGAAAGGGGAGAAAACAATGTGGGGAAAGGAGAAATTGCTCGTTACGAGCAATTTCTCCTTTTCCCACATTGTTTTCCAGAGTCGTCTGCAACGATATGGTCAAAAGCTGTTATTGTTTGGTAATGGATTAAAGCAGAAATGTGATGAACCAAAAGCATACCCCTAAGCCTTGTCCCGTAGACGTCTCCAGTTATATATCGTATCATTCTTTGGTTTATAACAGTCGTAACACTCGACATTCAATGGTAGTACCATATATTTTGTTTAAACCTCTGGTTCAGTCGCTCTGATTCCTGGAGCTTTTTCCGGAAGAAATGGGCAAACGACTTAAAGACCGCAAATCATATAAATACATATCGCTTGGAACAAAAGCCCCAAACTATCAGCGTACTTTTGATTCCATAAATATCTTCCAGGGAAGAAATGGTTATTATATATATATGTCTGCGTAATGGTACTTTGACCACTGGTCGATACGGAAACCCCACGAAACGAGGACAATCGTTTATGAGACATTGTTCGCTAAAAGGCAACATTCCTCAATTAGCCGACATTATTGCACTCGTTAAACCTTCACTAAAGAAGGTATATGTCTCAGCAGCGGATGCCTCTCGGAAAAAATTTGCGGACTACGAATAAAACCCTAAGAATATTGGGTATTTTTCTAAAAATAGATTTTTTGGAGGAAAAATATTCAGAGTAGCATACAGGTTAGATCACAGGCCAGTTGTAAATTCATCTGGCGGCTGACCTTTGGTCGTAACTGTTTGCATAAGCATGACGTTGATTCCAGCAGTTCATGGGTTAGAATATAAACGTTTAAGGTACGTTAAAAAATTAATTATTAAACATTGCTACTGTTATAAAAAAAATTGTTTTCTTTTACAAGCAATCAGTTTTCTCTTCACAGAAGTTTAATGTATCTGATTATTAGGTTTATTTGACATTATCAATAGTTTAAATATAATGAGTATCAAGATCGTTTACATGCATTATTGTTTTTGGGGTTTTTTTAAAAAAGGATGCTAATGATAATTTTATTGTTGTAGGGACCCATTATTAACACCTTGTCAAAAGTGGGAATTGCTAGAATTGTTCTTTAGAAGTACTTTCACCCTACATCAACTCTAACTGGTCACGAGGAAATGTTATTTCTAATACATTTGATACGTTCTAATGAACTGCCCATTCCCATTCAAGTTAAAGAAGACTCATACTTTGATTTAATTGAATATGTTTTAACCTTGGTAACTTATCCTGGTATCTAATTTCATTTAAATACTGGAGAACTTATGGAATTTTTAAAATGTGTGCTGATGGTATCCTTTTCCAATCGTTTAACACTGAGCCGTAGATATAAACAGCAAATCGTTAATTATACTAAAATGTTCACAATTATTTCATTATAATGCGAAAATCTATTAAGACCGTATATAGATATTGTGTTGGCTTTTTCAGCACGTTTCTCCGGGTAAACATGACATGTAATATCTTTTGCTTGATGAGAGACAGATGTGTTTATAATCTTTTAATTCTAGGGTCCTTCCTGAATGGCTGTATCAATGCCATTGGTTATTCTATAGAGCAGATTGTGTTTAGTTTAAACTGTTTTATTTTACATCGATTGTGAAACAAACTCTTACGACCTAGATTAATCACTGTCGATTCTGCTTCCTGGAAACACAACCAGTCCTCGCGCCAAATGAGGCTTACTGCAGATTTTATATTCAGGTGTCACTGATTTCAGTGCATGTATTCGATATTTCCATTAATTACTTTGAACAAAAGTAAGGCTCAGTCGGTAGATAGCTAAACATTTGAAATAGTTCCGATCTACAAACAAAATGTACACATTGCATTGATGATATTGACAGAAACACTTTATGGACGTGAATAAAAGACGCATGCTCACTTTTATTTAAAAAAAAAGCTTATCCTTTTCGATGAAAGAGAGGCTTTATATGTTTAATGGATACAGACGTCTCGGCCATCTTGGTATAACTAATAGCTTGTTGAACACGGCATTAAACCACCGGTTCAACAATTCACCTTTTATATCGTCGGTTGGGTGCTTCGAGGATATAACGAATTATACCGGAGTGACCCTGACCTACAAGACAAGACAACCTAGATCTGAACCAGTTTGGCTGATATAACTTCTGGTATATGATGTACCTGTAACGATTGCGATATGAACAAGTTTTTAGCTGTAGTCATACACTTATTTTAATATGGGGAGCAGTCAGGTACATTGAGTTATCCCATTACCAAACAATAACGAAATTTGACCAGTTTGTTGCAGACGACTCTGGAAAACATTGTGGGAAAAGGAGAAATTGCTCTTATCGAGCAATTTCTCATTTCCCCACAATATTTTCTGCCATATCAGAAGACTATTTTTCAATTTCGTCACATTTTGAAATGTCGTCTGCAAACTCCTTCAATTTGGGACAGTAAAAAATTTGGCTTTTGGTAAAGGGTTAAGATTATGCAGAAATTATGCATTTTTGATATGATTGCCGGAAACATGGCTGGGTGCACTGGCCACGTGGTATAACCGAAATAATGTCAATTACTGCATAATCTTCCAATGCGATGAAGCAATCTTTAAGGATATCCCCCGAGTATAAATCAGTCATGGCTGTTCAATAAATCAGCCGCCTTACAAGTTAGATATTGATCACACATTTGGCGCATCAAAGTGTTTGGCTCCCCACCAACTAAGTCATTTCATGGTTTATGTACATACATTCATTTTTATCTAATATTTATGGCTATTTTCTCCGATTCTAATTCCCTTACCTAATAATACCTCCCTTTACTGTATATTCTGCTGAAGGCGTTAGTGTCCAATATTTCAACATGATAAACTACTCAGAATTAGTAATGCGTCCTTTTTCCACACTGGTATCTTTTATACGTCATAAGACCTCTTCATCTTCCATGATACATTCTATATGTCTTCTATTGTTGTTTTTCGGTAGGACAAGTCACAAATCCCTTTAACGAATAAATAGATAAATCCAAAAATGGAAAGGGAACAAGACATGACACAATCGACGAGTCTGTCATGTATGACAATATGGAATGGTAATTCATTAACCTCAGAAAATGCTACTTCGTCTTGATTAAGCCATGTCTTAGTAAATTCGATTCTGGGCTGACCAATATTTGGAATTGTGTCATCTTGGGTATGCATACTTTCGGTAGACTTTAAAGGATAGGTAATATTCGTCGATGACGTTCGATTTTGTATTTATGTTATGTTTTGGGTTACTTAAAACAATAAAAAAAAAACGTGATAAGACAAAAAAAAATAATAAAAATGCTTTCGAAAACAAAGAGTTTATATCGTATTTAGAGACTGCTCTTAAACGATGGCTGTATAAACATGAAGAGGATATCTGATGCTTCATACTGAGTGACATGTCTTACAACACCTTTGGGTTGGAGCTTTATTCATGACCTCCCCCTGAATCAAACTCCAAATATGTCTTTTACACAACAGAAATTATATATCGTACGGTTGGATATTGAATGCATGACTCCAAAATACATCGTCTTGCGGTACCTGCTGTAGATGACTTCAGAAATATCACACAGGGGCAAACTGCTTCCAATGAACAATGCCCCATTTGGATAAAACTGTGTATAGCTAAAATAATAAAGGAAATGCCGTTTCTTTTCTTGCTATGTTTGTATTGTTGCTTTCTATTTTGACCAGTCACATGTTATCTTGTGGTGGAATGCGATAATTCGATATTAACTTTGCACACTTTTCCATAACCATAAACGCATGTTTTTTGAGACTCCTTCCGTTTTGTCAATTCGTTTGTTTATCCGCAGGCGAAGAGGACCGATAAAGAAAAGCGCCGAATAAATGCGCGGAAACCAACACCAAAATATGTAAATGTGCTCGGCTGTGTCCCCTCGGTGTTTCCTGTCACTCCGTATCAGCGCTAACCCGGCCAGACGTAATCCAGGAACCAGACGATCGATCACAATATTCCACATGAGCGCAGGTATTTGGTTTTTAACCTCGTTTTCACGGTGAGAGAGTTGCGTTCAAAGAGTTTGTCGTTTGAGCATTGCTTCGCCGGTTCCCTATGCTCTCAATCATTTAAAATGTTCAACCGGGTACTGCACATAAACATTTACTTAGGAAATCACTGTTTAAAAATTGGCTTGAGCTCAGATATTTGTTTGGGTCTTTTTAACCTCATTTTCACTGTGAGAGAATTGTGTTCAATGGAACTGTTGTTTTGGTGCTCAGTCGCCGGTTTCCTATGCTCTCAATAGTTGAAGTTGTTGGACTGGGTACTGCACATGAACATTTACTTAGGAAAACACTGTTAGAGCATTGGCTTGAGCTCAGATATCTGTTTTTACCTCGTTTTCAAGATGAGAGAGTTGCATTCAATGAGCTTGTCGTTTGAGCATTGCTTCGCCGGTTCCCTATGCTCTCAATAGTTGAAAATGTTCGCCCTGGGTACCATACATGAACGTTTACCTGGGTAAACACTGTTAAAGCATAGTTTTGAGCACAGGTGTTTGGTTCTTTATCTCGTTTTCACGGTAAGAGAGTTGCGTTCAATAGATTTGTGGTCTTGGGGCTCAGTCGCCGGCCCCTTTGCTCTTAATCACTCTAAGTTTATTTGGTAAACATGTGACTAGCAATTTCTCTTTTTGTCACAATGCCTTTTTAAAGACGACTGCTGCAAGACGCAAATGTATGGCGTTAAGTGGTAATGTGTTTATTTCAAAACGAAACATAAGTAACTAATCATCAAACTTGCCTGTTTGATTGGGCACTTTCTTCTTCATTCTTTTTCCATGTATTTCTTATGCTGCCTGCTTTAAATGGAAACCGTGCTCGGAAGATGCTTTAGATGTCGTCTGCACATTTGAAATGATTTGACAAATGTGTCTGTGTTCAAGAGGAGAGTGCGTGAAACATTGTGTATATGATAACCCCATATATGTCCTGTGATAAATTGTACGACAATGGTACATGTAAGCAGACGAAAAAGTACTACATGCGTACAGGAATCGGTATGATTTGTGAGTGCTCAGTGTCAAATGGCGGAAAACATGCGTTTTTCTCTTATTATTTAGTTTTCCTTTCATTGACTTTCTCGGTTATGGAGCCCATGTCTTTCACGAGTCTAGCATGGTTTGTGTTTGATTGATTTGATGTACTATTTCAAGTAATAAAGACATTCGGCATTGTTTTCTTGAAACAATTCATTCATGCTCATTATACAATTTAAAATGGATTCAAACAGTGTTCAAATGGTTCATTCAAGGCTAAAAAGTCTGAGCTCGGTCTCTCTGTGAAACAGCCTGGTCAGGCGGATATGTTACAAATGAACCATGCATGTCATCTAAACCCTTATAATGCGTGGTAGATTTCTAACAGTAGATTTTTGTGTCGTCTGCTTTCCAAAACCTGAAAAATCTGCTTAATTTTGATGAGTAAAGTTACTCAGAGTTGCTAGCAGGTTAGATCACAGGCCAGCCGCCAATTTACTTGGCGGCTGGTCTGGATCTAATCTGTTTACATTAGCATGAAGTCGGTTTCAGCACCATTAGGGTTAATGTGACATTTATTGCCATGGGACACTTAGTACAACTAGGCTGTCTCATAGTCCCCGGTATTAACTTGGGGTAAAGAGTTCAACAATGCGCCCAGCTATCATACAACCGGAAAAATAAAAGCAATATAGTCATAGCCCCAAACCCAAAATAAATAATTATAACATTCTGCACCACGTATTATTTTTCCACAACTGTACCACCTTTCAACAGTGCAAACGCTGGCTCAAATATCTGAGCATACGAGAGAAAAAGAATGTCAAAGCAAATTTCATCCAGATTTCCGAATAAAAGTACAATTATCCAGAACGAAGAACTCGCTGACACACATTCAGAAGAGGGCAATTATTGAAAAATATCCCTTTCTAGATGAAACTCGGGTGATCCAAGCTGTTCTATTTTTCGATTGCTCTATCACTGTTAACATGCATGTACGTGCCCAAAAGAAATTATTTCACTTATTGTTCAAAAAGTGAAAGTATCAAGACCATAAACGAACTGAAAAGCTGTTACTGTAAATTTTAGGCACATTTCAACAAAATACAACACGCTTTAACCCTTACAGTGCTGGAACCGACTTCATGCTTAGGCAAACAGGTTAGATCCAGACCAGCCGCCAATTAAATTGGCGGCTGGTCTGTGATCTTACCTGTTTGCTTCTCTGAGTATCTTTCCTTAACAAAATTAAGCAGACAATAAAGGTTTTGGAAAGCAGACTGTACAAAAAAATACTATTTTTTGAAAGTTATCCAGCATTCTAACGGTTAAAAATACTATACAGACCTTATAGGTGAAACTCGTGTTCTGTTCAAGATTTTCCAACATACTAAGGGTTAACAATAGCAAAATGCCCGGTGAATCATAGAAACGTTTATGTATGATACTTACATAAAAACACGATGGTTCCCCCAACAAATCATGCCTTTTTTACGCTTCGTATACGCCAAACAAGGCAAATAAGACGTACATCGAAAACGAGATCATCTGAGACGCCAGGGGAATGGGTTTCCTTTCACAGTGTGTCAATCAGAGGGATTTCTTAATCAACAAATCAATATTAATGCGAGCCATGATTTCCAATCTAGTTATAGAGGGGTTTGTGGAGATGCAGTGCGGCCTGTTATAGGAGAAACATGATGGTTACAAAGCCATCCACCAGTGTTTTAACCCTTTACCAAACGTCAAATTTTCGACTCTCCCGATTTGAAAGAGGTTGCAGACGACATTTAAAAATGTGATGAAATTGAAATATACTCGCCTGGTGGGGTTGAAAACATTGTGGGAAAAGCGATAAATTGTTATATCAAAATTGACGTCGGTACTTTAGAAAGGCTCAATAAAGACACATGCTGACCACGGAGCTACTTAACAAGCCGATAAATTGGAAATCATTGACTTTGTGTGAATGGCACTGAAAACGAATGGACAATATAAATAACAGAGTAGTTAATAATAACCTCTTGAGCCATGTGGTAAGACACGAGGGTAAAGAAGTCATGTATCATTACCGGTTTTTTAATAAATATATTACACTGAATCAAGACCAAAAAGTGGTTTAATTCATGATTTGATAAACTTGTTAAAATGACTTGATTATCTACACTGTATCTTAACACAGTAGTGGATGTTTAGCGGTGTGGTGCCTTAAGTTAGAACTTTAAATTGAACTTACCTCATGTGAAATAGAAACGTCGTAATAATAACCCGTTTAATCATCATTAGTAGCCCAAATTATGTTTCCCTGTAGAACAAAATGATGATAAATACTATCTTATTTGCATTGGAACGGTTGCTGAAGTGTCGTTAATTGAAATCAAGTTATGTGATCAGCGTGGTATTATTAGAATCTTTATCACATTTGTACTTTGGGGCGATCCAGTACAAGGGACGAATGTAGCTGATAATGAACAATTATAGTTTTGTCCTTCTAGAATTGAAATGGAGCGAACACTGTGACTTTTGCACCATTTATGAGTATGCATTCGGCACACAACTTCTTTTATAACATCACCGATAAAGCTCTATGTTTTATGTATCCGCCATGGAGATCTTGTGAATATTGTAGGGAAAAACGGTTTTGTTTTTTTCTCGTTTGGATGCTCTTTTTTCACCCTGGTGTCTAAGCATTTGAAAATCGAAGATTGGCCTCTGGTCCATATACATAAATACCTATGAAAATACATAGTGTGAGTGACAGAGTATTAATAATAAATCAAAGAAAACAAGTCGCGAACTTTTCAAAAATGTTTACTGCATTTAAAAGGCTAAATGTTGCTACTAATCGTATCGTTGTTTTATTCTTTAATCGACGTACGATGACCCATATTGTCACAATGCAGCATTTCTTCCAAATAAGCTGTTTACATAAAACGACCAACGGAAGTAAAGTTTTATGGACCTCACACTTTACGTTGATTTGCATTGCGTGCAGTACGTCAGTTCTCGGTCACGTGTCAGGCGGCGGAAGTGTCATGGCGTCGTTTACGGTTCACCGCAAGGTGGCGCTACGTGGTGTTTATGGGGTGCCAGGATTGTTTATACGACTTATTTATTCATTCCAATTGTTTATTCGATCGTACTTTAGCACTGTCTTGGGAAATTCACAAGGATTCGTCTTACTGAAACGTTTTGGCAGTCAAGCTTCTTGACGTTTAAGGTTTTTTTTTTTTCTGAAGACGTCATCTGAAATTACCTTTGGATATTGAGTATTTCTAAGTGAAGAACATTTTCTTAATCTTTCAAATAGCAATAGTTATCCTTTTCGCATTCCCAAAGCTGATCTATCATATATGCTAGCGAGTCGCTTGAATATGGTCTTTGGCTTTATACATGAATCATGCAATTTTCCATATGCGTTTGGTAACTTAATCAATTGATTAACATTTCGCCAAATGTGAAGTTCAAACAGACGAATTTATCTGAAATGAAATGTTGGTACGATTCGATTTGTTACTGTATTGTTATAAGGTAGGTGTATTGTATCGGCATAATCCAAGACAATACATAGCTATGTACCAGTTTGAACTTTGGAAAGATAACTCCATAATGGATTGACAATAAAACGTATATAATTCGCCTAGCAATATTCTGCAGACGATTTTAGCATGTATAAACCCATTACTTTTCTAGACGTTCATTTCATAGAAATATTCATGAATGAATTACGTCAGGGACAGACATTTAACAGTTTACCAAATTTTTCATCAAAACGTATATCTTCATAGATGACGTTGTACTAGATGAATATACGAATAGGCAACAACGAAGGGACTTTAAGATTTGGAGGTGTACATAATGTAGGAACAGTTTGGTTTAACCTAGACTAGATATAAAGACAATGCAGTCGGATTACATAAATTGACATTGAAAGGGTGTTCAAAGTATATGGGATGGCAAGGAGACAATATAGAAAAATATTGAATCTGACAAGATACATACGTATAATACTATAGGGAGACCTAAAGATTGAATATGATTTTGATGGAATATACGTACACTTGTAAAGGATGTGTTATCTAAACCCGTGTAATAGTAACGCAAAATTTTGGACGTGCAATCGTTCACAAAGTGTGCAGAATTGTTAGAGAATACATTCGAAAGCCTCGTCAAACCTAATGCGTGCTTCTGCGATTAACTAACTACTGAAACAATTAACGGATACAACATTGAGCTGAGAGATATATAAAAATAGAGAACTGAGTTAAGAAGAACCATGTTTCTTTGAAGGTAGAAGACATTTAACACAGGCTTAACCCATTACCAAACAATAACAAAGTTTAACTAGTTTTTGCAGATGACTCTGGAAAACATGGCGGGAAAAGGGACCATGATTTCTGCCATATCAGAAGATTATTTTTCAATTTCATCACATTTTGAAATGTCGCCTGCAAACTCTTTCAATTTGGGACAGTCAAACATTTGGCGTTTGGTAAAAAGGTTAAAAGCCTAATTTTGTAACTCGTGACAGACAAGGTAAAGAAAGCCTGATAGAAAGAGGGTGAATGTAAAATGGACATGGTTTACATGACACGAGAGGAGAAACCCAGACAGACAGTAACTTACATGACAAGTGAACGAAGAGGCAGATGTTCCAAGCTTGTGACCTCACTTTTTGTTTATTGCCCCTGATTTGAGAAAAAAAGTTCCAAGCTTGTGACCTCCTTTTTTGTTTATTGCCCCTGATTTGAGAAAAAAAAGTTCCAAGCTTGTGACCTCCTTTTTTGTTTATTGCCCCTGATTTGAGAAAAAAAGTTCCAAGCTTGTGACCTCACTTTTTGTTTATTGCCCCTGATTTGAGAAAAAAAATCTTGAATCAGCCGCCATCGACCTCAAACAGCTTTGGTATTGGATAACTAACACACTGTCTTGGTGTCGACAAACGTATGTTATTTATTGTCAATCAACCTATTTGCGTTCTGTCTTAAGTTCAATGATTTAAAACGACATATTTTTTTATGAAGATTTAATCATTTTTTTAATTATTTTTTTTGTGTGTATTTTTTCTCCACAACTTTACCAAGGTCAATGTTTTCCTTAGTTTCATTAAAATTCACTTTCAACCTCTACTTTGTTTATCAGTCTATCAGTATTTCAATCAATTACATATAAGTCGTTTCAAATAAAGAAATATATATATACATCGGTAAATGTATAAATAACTGTTTAACAAAACAAATCGGTCGATTCACAATTTACTCATAATCGTTAAATGTCCTTTGCTAAGATTAATTATTCTGTATAGCTCTGATTTGTCTATGACTTGCTAAAAACCAACTATCCCAACACTATTTTCCATACCACACCTGATAATCATCTGCAACAAGAAACCTTCAAGACAAACGATGACATTGTTTTTCACGAGCAAACACCCCCTTTGGAAAGGCGCTACGGTTATGTATTTATACGCTATTTACCATTTGTCGTCTGCTAAATTACCTCAGTTTCTAGTAATTCTGCTGGTGTGAAGGAAATTGGAAGTAAAATAAATTTCAAATATGGATCTTAAATGTCATTTAATTTCATTAAGGAGACAGATATATCTCAAAGATTTACAAATTCACTATAATGTAAGAGTCACCTCCGAAATTTAATGATATAAAATGGTGTTCAACACTTCCATAAACAATAAAATATTCGACGTGGGCGCTCCCAGGAAATGTTATACACTATAATCCAGGACAAACAAAACGTTATTTGAAACCCTTCACTTAATTCTTTACCAAACGCCAAATTTCCGCCTGTCCAAAATTGAAAAGAGTTTGCAGACAACATTTCGCAATGTGATGAAATTGAAGAATAATCTTCTAATAGGGCAGAAAACATTGAGGGAAAAGGGGAAATTTCTCCTTAAGAGCAATTTCTCCTTTTCCCACCATGTTTTCCAGAGTCGTCTGCCAAAAGCGTATTTCTCAGAGTCGTACTTCTCAGACCACGGAAAAACCCGAGTAGTTACGATTGGTGTAAAGGCGGATCAATCGCGACACCTGGAGGGAATATGGAGCGCCGAGAAATCTTCCGGTTTGACTATGCATAAGCAGTCTGAATAGTTCCTCTCACAGACGTTGATATTTGTCAAAAACTTTGTGACCATGGCAACACACTCTCGGTTTTACTAAATATCTGGAGAAGAAGAATGGAATTCAATTGTTGCCAACGTTTTGGTTTTTGTTAATAACATCTGATCAATTCGTCCGTTCAAGCCAAGCCAATCCTTAATAGGATTTACTTTTAGTTCTTGGTATCGTTTAGCTAAACATTTTATGCTAAAGAATTGCGTTAGTTCATAACAACAAGTCCGTCGTATCTTAAATTACAATATTGGGATAAGCAAAATTGCAAAGTAACATGTCAGTAGCATTGTCTCTCTGAGAAGCTAAGAATGCTGCGTTTCATTACAATAGTATGCTTTTATCTAGGATAATATCCATGCATATCAGTTTTGTCTTACGCAAATAGTTTTCCTAAGTCGTTTAGAAAAACAGTATCCAGAGTCTTTTAACTTGAAAACCTGGGAAATATCAAGATTAGACTAAACATATAATCCATCAGGCGACGAGATGTGGGGCTGTGCGGAAACATCATGAATACACGTCAAATCTATATCGTATCATTTTTTAACTATTATCTTATATAACGAGAAGTAATTTATTAAATTTATTCAAATTGATGATTGTGGAATATCAACTTGTGGAATGTGTTAATGAGTATGGACACGTATATCTATTGCATAATGACGACATTGCGTTCCTACTGCATGTATTTGAGGTTGTTCCGAACTGTCTTTGCATATGTATATATTGGATAGAGACTGGGTCTGATATAGATGGTCAAAGAATATACAATTTATTATATGCGATTAATCAAAGTCATCTTACGCGAGGAATATCGATATATGATTGATAAAACATAAAAAAGGTCTTACGGACAGATCGGTTAAGACCTAACTTGACTGACTCGTTTGGACAAAAAAACTGGATCAATGCTGTAGGGGATGTGCCAGATTTAGATTTTTAAAAGGAAACGATTTTATCATAAAACCGATACAACATATAAATAACGAATCCTACATTATGGCAAACGTTTGACCCCGTACTTCGATGGAAATCAAACCAAAAAATGCCCCCAAAACCTACATGGTGGCACACATGTGACTCCATACATCGATGGAAATCCCTGTTTTAATGCGTTATAAATGGCGGCAATAGACAACAATCTGGATTCCCCATAGCGGATTTGTCACTGGCGTAGCAGGGGTTATTCCCGTGATTTATGTGACACTGTCACGGAGCACAGAAACAAGTAACGAGGGCTGTCTCTAGTGGGATGAAAACACACCAAAAAACGCGTTAGTTAAAGAATAAATATAATCGTTGAAGTTCATCTATCAGAATCGGACCCATTCCATCATGTGGTATTTCTTGACTGGTTCATATTAAAAGTAACACCATCAAACAGTTGTACGGTTGTACGAGTATATGTAAATAATACGATTGTAACACTTTATTGGTGATAAAAAAAAGAGAAGCAACAGTAACAAAAGGGGAAATTAGTACATTTGAGCAAATTAGATCTTTGACTTTGTCATGACGGTTCTTCGTTTTTTTATTATTCTATAGTTAGTGTGAAACGAGCATTGATAGAATTCAGTGTTTAATGTGTCAAACGTTTCTCTATCGTGTTTTTGCTTTATGTTTTCTTAAGCTATTTTCACTCCTCGTCTTCTTCTTGTCCTTCTTGTTTTCATTCTCTTGTTTTAGTTCTTCTTCTTCACCAACAACATTTTGTTCTTCTTATTCTTTTTGTTCTTTGTGCTCTTGTTCTTGTTTTTTTTTTCTTATTCTTGTTATTCTTGTCTTCTATTCGTTCTGCTTCTTCTTTCCTCCTTTTTCCTTCTTCCTTTTTTCTCCTGCGTTTAAATGTTTTCCACGCGAAAGGTCTTCGATATAACAACCTCATGACAAATTGAGGTCGATTTTACTTGTAGTTTTCTAAACTCATTGTTTTCTTATGTGTTATATTGTCATTATATGGAAATCTAAGCGCGTATAAAAACATCTATTTCCAGTTATTTCTAGCATTTTTATCCCAGAAGCCATTACCGGAAACACTCTGTCATAGAACATCCTTTTTTCCTTACTCCTCCATGTAGTGTGTGTAAAGCTAAAATTAACAGAACAACAAAGAATGTAATAGAATTTACATTATAAATGGCTTAAGTCCTTAGATTGCTGGGGACTTTTCTAAAAAGTAGATTTTGTGTCGTTCGCTTTCAAAAACCTTAGAAGTTTGCTTAATTTTATTGAGGAAAGATACTCATAGTAGCAAACAGGTTAGATCACAGACCAGCCGCCAATTTACTTGATGGCTGGCCTGGATATAACCTGTTTGCATAAGCATGAAATCGTTCCAACACTTTAAGGATAAAGAACTGCCAAGCGATATAATCGCTTTGAACGTGTGTTCACTGCGTGGAGTCAAAGATATATATTCTCTATTTAGGCACTTTTTTAAACTGTTTAACATACTCGAAAAATGCAGTTTGTCAAATAAAGGCTAACGATTCATTTTTGCATATATATAAAAGTGAAAAAGCTCCATGCAATCATTTACACGTACTTGTATTTATGAAGCTTCTTGGAAACAAGCTATTGACGTTTCTATCCTAGCATTTAAACAGATTTATAATATAAGGCAATGTGAACTTTAGACATACCCTACTAGTAATGTTTTTGATGTGGCGAGCAGGGTAAGAAATGTGTCACACGAGTAATGTTGTGCTCAATGAAACATTTAAAACAATGTGTTCGTTCTTTGACTTAGTTGGACTTTGAATGAATTCCTAGAACTTGGTTTTTGTACAAGTATCTAAACCTTTTTACATCAGGAGTAATCAAATATATATGATAGTTAATTGTCCTATTTTGGTCCTATAATGGTTATTTGAATTTCCTTTTTCCAATTGTTTGAGTTGGATTGAATGTATTGTTACTCAATCGATTTAACAATGTCGCGTTTTATGGTCAAAATGGTATCAAATTTCTGTTTGTTGGTTTTGTAAACAGTCTATAGTGTCCATGAAGAAGTAGACCATTAAAAACGTAATTATGGACTTGTTTGCAAACCGGATCCTGTACAAAAGAAATATCGTCCTCAATCCACATGGGCATGTGCCGTGTTTACCAAAAAAACGGGACAGTTCCCTATGGATATGACTAATACATATTTACCAGCAGACGATTGCTTGCCTTACGAGTCGGCTTGAATAAGTAGCCATAGAAATAGATAATAGATAGTTGGTGTCGTGAATCGGAAATGTTATCGGGCAAGGCTTAGGAATATTATCCGGTGAGCCGAAGGCGAAACGGATAATAATCCGAAGCCGAGCCCGATAACATTTCCCATTCAAAGACACCAACTATCTTTTCTATTTATCCGGTTACCTTTATGTATTCTTTAAAAGAAAAAAGATGAAGAAAAAACACGAGAAAAAAGGACAAAAATAAGGAGAGAATGATGTAAATATGACGTCATGTCGTTCTTATGACGTCATGATTCGTCACGTGCATGTTTTATATGGCTAGTGCCGGATATCACAAATGTTATACGGCAACTAGTTATCGGTCCCAAAATGACACTAATGATAGGATAATACGGTTTAGGATGAACATGTGATTTTAATACAGTCTCTTTCGATACTCAATTTTGATTCACAAATTCGTCCCACTGAACCTGCATCACTTCAAATCACTGCCATTACGTAGATGAATAAAATGCTGAATCATGTTGAAAGCGGCGTAAGGAACAAACCATTGAATATTTAATCCATTAAGCATGGTTTCACTGTTATGGAACACGATTTGTCAAAAAACGTCTTCTGGTAGAAGAAAATAAAACAAATCATAATAATTACAGAAGATATCCATTTCAATTCTTACAATACGATATACACAACGGAATATCGAAAACTTTTCGTTATGGCCATTTCAGAATCGGAAGTTTATGAGAAAAAGAAATATAATATGATTTATATACTTAATGTAATAATAAAATAACTTAATTCAAGTCGGGTTGATAAATAGTGAATTGGACCCCTTTGATTTGCAATGGTATCATGCTAAAATTGGGAGGAACGATCCTTTTATTTCAAAATGAACCTGAGAATATCGACACAACTTATAAGTTATTTTGTAACCATAGAATATGTGAATGGTCTCGTATTCCAGATTTAAGACTGTTTTGATTTTTTTTCTTTCAAGTTCAACTTTTCGCCTCAATACATTGAGTTAATTTGTGCCGGGAAACATTCATTCATTACACCATTCCCATACCAGTTCGAGTAATGATTGGTGTATTTGGAATGTTATGTGAAGGCTTTGTAAAACTATAGACAAAGAAAAATAGCCGAGACTACAAATGCAATAAGATAATACAATCTTCAAATAAAACAGAAGTTTCAGAGCAATGTTACCCAACTTTTATTTCGATATTGACGACTTGAAAGCGTTTTCCGATCGAAGCCATAACCGGAAGTTAAACGTCAACTTCCGGAGAGTTCGTTCCCGGCATTAGAGACCAGACTCCATGGTTTCCCGGACCGTAATAGAACTGTCTAACCGTGGCCAGATACGGGACGAGCCGGGACAAAAACATTCCATCGGGAACACGTGTCTTCATAGTAGGGCGCACTCATTTACGTTTGTAAGCCCTTTACCAAACGCCAAATTTTCGACAGTCCCGAATTGAAAGAGTTTACATACGACATTTAAAATGTGATGAAATTGAACAAATAT
Organism: Cerastoderma edule; assembly: GCA_947846245.1. Lineage (NCBI taxonomy): Eukaryota > Metazoa > Mollusca > Bivalvia > Cardiida > Cardiidae > Cerastoderma > Cerastoderma edule. Next base: position 25,798,571 of record OX401406.1, read on the forward strand.
CTTCTGATAGGGCAGAAAACATTGTGGTAAAAGGGGAAATTGCTCTTTAAAAGCAATTCCTCTTTTTCTCAATGTTTTTCAGAGTCGTCTTCAACAAATTGGTCGAATGTCGTTATTGTCTGGAAGTGGATTAACGGTATGGCCCGACAAGGAATAACATGCGCATCTATATTCCAAAGGTAAACCAATTCCCTCTTATGGTATGTTGTAACTTGTAAGAATTGGAAAGGTACAGCAAACGACAATCATAAGCTATCAAGCATACCACTTTGATTCTAATATAGCGTTGAACCCATTGTGATCGATTGCTCGTCACGAACAAATTTCTCCCTCCATCACAGTGGTTTGTTATATTCACTATTATTTGTATTTAAAAAGAAATAGTGAAGCAAGGGATAAACGAATACCCAAGCTGAAGCCGTCTGTATAGAATATGAAAAGCATTTCTAAATGAATGGACTACTATTTCTAAATGCATGGACTACTATTTCTGAGTTAGGAAAATGTTTTCGAAAACCAATGGTCAAGCATTCCAATGAGGACGGAATAGACGATTCAAACCTGATATGGAAATAGTGTCACCTTCAACGCACTAGTTTATGTATTTGAAAACAGTGTAACGCAAGGAGGAGATGCTTGCCTTGGGTAATTTTCTTGCCATTACTAATGCTTATGCATTGTCATTTCCATCATGATTCATGTTTTGTAACGTTGATTTATTCAGTATTGGTTAGGTGTGGAGTTCGGAACTAATCTATAAAATTAAAGTCGAAGATTAGAACAACGATTGAAGCGTATACCATCTTTCTGATCAGTGTTTAGAAACGTATTATGAATTTAACTGCTTTAGCCAATTCAGTTTATTTCTAATCAACTTTCGGAAGTTGGATATGAGACGGTTTATGAGGTTTAATTACTTTAAACAATCCAGTTCATGTTTCCTACTTACTGGTCTAATATACTTTTAGAATTTGAATGTGTTCATGTTACCGTTACCAAGAACATAGATAAAGATAATTATATTTGATTGATTAGCCCGTTAAATTCATGTTTGCCAATCCATGCAGAGGCCTTTGGTAATTCCATCATTTAGGTAATACCAGTGAGATTTATAAAACATTGTAGTATTGCGAACATAATCCACGAAACACCTCTAATTTAGAAAGGAATTCTGTCTCACATAGATCTGTGTAAATCGGCACAGGGTGATCCAAATCGACACATTGCTCGCAGGTCCCTTAAAGCACCACACATGTTGGTATGACGTGCTTCAATTATTGGAACACGATAGAAAAGACAAGTTCATCAATCAGAGGGCCATCTCCGCTAAAATAGGCCAACCAATATCATATCTATCTGACCTTACTTAGTACTTTCGGACGTCCGACATGTCATTTCAAAGGCTCTTGCCTTTTCCTAGGTGATTGGAGAAAACAGTTGATGGTACCACGTCTCCCTTCGTATTGCCATATGTTGTAAGAATAAAGCGTGTTTATAAAGAAATCGTTGCATGTGGTGAGCAATGACATCAAACAGTCTTCTATCATCGAGGCCATTGTACCGATCACCCTTTATATACAAGAAAAGTTGTATTTAGTTTAAACTTATTTAATTCACGCTCGATGACTGCTTCCTGGATACTGCACTCTCGTCGAGTTGTGGGTTAGCCCCGGCAATTCTCACCTCGCCTAACGGGGATTCGAACCCGGGACCCTCGGTACAAGAGGCCGACGCTCTACCACTACAAGTTGGATTTCGTGCAAGACAGTTGGTTTTCAGTCAAATGAAGACTACTTCCGAATACTATATTCAGCCATATGTTCTGAAGTTGTTAGGGTTTTTTTCGCCAAGGACGCGGTAATTACAAAAGAAAAGCACATTGAAGCGCAATGTATTGCAAACTAACTGGCCTTTAAAAAAGCAGAAGCGATAAACGCAGTCATGGGTCAAAGCATCGAACTGCGGCAACAGTAAAATTCTTTATTCTTATATAGTGTGAAGACAAATCAAAGTTTTTCAATGCGGTCTTCGAAAAACTATTTAATTGGATTCTCATCTTTATATAGACACTACAATCGTCTGGACTAGAGTTTAAATGTGTATCTACCGTTTAAGATTTAGAGAAAAACCAAGATTCATCGTAGTTGGAAAGGAACAAATTCTCTTATTTATCTATAAATATCAAGACGTTTTGGATTAGATGTTTCCCATTTAATCGTCTGAGTTTACCTTCCACCCAATTATCATGGATAACCGGTTAATACACCGTCTATCAACTAAATTACAGATGCTATTAAACACAACATTCGATGTTTTTCCTCAAACCATGTAAGTCCACTTCTCACCAACCAATCATCATAGCTCATGGGTTTATAAATCGTAAATGAACTGAATTCAAGATGTGGTTAAACACAAGACAACGCCAAAGCTGATGTACAGCAGTTTAGACATATACCAAATATCAATCTAATAATATTGTTAAGCATTTACAACCACCGGTTGGAAAAACTTACTGAATATAGTTTCAAATAGAGTTCATTTCTGACTGAGCCTCTGATGTTCTTAGATTCAAGAATTGCCATTTATATATACAAATATGATTAATTGCATCTATGTTATGAGTGAACATTATCGGCAAGTATAAAACTAGATAATAAAAGAGGATAAAAATACATTAACAGCTGATTTTCAACGGTTTAGACAAATACCATAAAACAACTGTATAGCAGTGTTGCTCATCTTAAGCCGTCGGAACTAAATTCGCCCGAATCTGTATTCAAATGGAGACCGTTTATGTATACCAAGATAATTAATTGCATCTATATTACATATAAACATTATCGGCAAGAATACAACTAGATAATAAAAAGGGGTAGTAAATACAGAAACGTCTTCCTTGCCAAATTACCCTTGTAGCAGCAAACACCGATAACAAGACCAAGGCGGATTATGGAAGGAACGCTCCATTCTCGAGAGATACTCATGCAAACGCAGATAGGCTTGTTATGATTAATCCGACCCCTAGCTCTAATCTCATCCTTACGTTTACAACAACACCACAGAATCTCCTGGAAATCCCTAATCTCCTCAGAAGTTGAGCGCTGTGAGAGAAATGAATACTTAGAATAGAGCATGTTTTGGTAGTAGGTGATGATCCATGTATAGAGAAATGTAATAAAAGAAAGAATTGCTCCTATTGTTTGTGTTGCAATATTCGTTAAATGTGTCATCTGAAAATCGATCTTTCTTATCGTAGAGTACTTAGAACTTAGGGTCCCGGGTTCGAGCCCAACCGACACATCTGGTTTCGTGCGAATGACAGTTGGCAAGTCACCTAAATGCCATAGCCTAGTACTGGTAGGTCAAGGAAAGCCGTTAAATAATTGGAAAATTGTTAGTACGGCGTTTAACACCACACAAACAATATTTCTTAATGATGCTTCACTTACAACACTTCAGCGGCAGCTCAAATAATGAAGAAATACAGTTTGTTCGAAAAAGTGTAGAAATAACAAGCTTCATGATTATCACACTGTAGCTGATTATGTGTCATTTGCAAGACACGTCAAAGTAAAATCTATTTAAGGTAGAATACCCCAAATTCACCATTTGAATTGTATTCACACATCGGATTATTTCGATCGCGCTAGGTAAATATCGGATGGTGCCGAAACTATTCGCTTTAAAGCGAATAGTTTCGGCACCAACCGATGTTTACCGAGAACGACTGAAGAAATCCAATGTATGAATGAATTACAAAAATGTCAGATTATTTTGGTTATTCTACCATATCACTGTTTTCGTAGAGAACCGGTGCCCTCCGTTAAAGACAAACCGATGCTAAGAACCACGTGACGTTGTAAAGTCCAATGGGAGAGCTCGAATCATACGTCACGTGATAAATTTCCGCGGTCGGACAGCGAGGATAAGAATACCAATTTACTAGATGCTCATAAAGATGATGGCGCGAATTGACCCGTAATTATTCACCGAAAATTGAGTTCGCTTTCTACGTGGCCACCCCATTTCTTAGTCCTGACGTCTCCCGATTCCCGGGAGACAGGTTTCGTATAATGCCAGTGATCGGTTAAATGAATTTGGTCAGAAGGTTAAAAGGGAGAGACGTCGAGGTAATTGAGTCAGCTAGGCAGCAGACGGTGTAAATTTGTGATTGGGAACTGTGATGTGTTCACCTATTCATGATGGTTTGGCATCTATCAACGTTATTCCATGATAAATGATTTTGACGCATCTGCAACTTTTATACACATGAACTAAAAGAAGCCATGCAGCTTCACCCCCAAAAAGTACATGAACTTGCTACGCAACTTTTGTTATGTACAGCAGTTTCTAGCCAAAATCATGAAGAAATTGTAGTTTTTCTTGCCATTTTTGTCATCTGCTGTTGCTAACTTATCAGACTAGTCTGGGATCCCAATTATTGGGAATAGATAAAGCACTTCTGGGGCCAGGAGAAAGTGTCAATGCTTTTGCCGCCCAGTGTAATGTAGTCTGGTTTTAAATAATAGTCGTTTCGATGTTGGTCAATGGAATCACACCAAAGAAGCGAACGCTGTAAGCATGACCTTTAACATTCAATTCGATGACTTTCAATTTGGTTAAATGATAAGCCAAGCTTTTTAAAGTACACACAAGGTTCTTTTCTTTTTTCAAGAGAATCATTATAACGATGTTATCTTTTATAAATTTGAATAAAAAACTCTATTATTATGTCATACGTTGTAAAAGTGGTAAAGTGTGTTGTTTTATATCAACACACATGGTAAAATATACATCTATCTTATAGACCATTGTAAGATTCCGTGACAAACAAAGCATTCTACACCAAATTACCGATTGATAAGGCGACATATTGTACGCAGCTGTCGTTGGTGCTACTTGCGTCCCATGTTAAGCCTTGAACTACAAGATGATATCTTCTAACGAATCAGAACGACACAGAATCAGAATCAGAATAGTTTTATTTGACTTATACAAATACAGCACATCGTCATTTTAAACAATATATTTACAAAATGATGTATTGACACACGTCACATAACTCTGAACTGCCTTTTTGTTGAATATTTCTCGGTTTTAGACCAAGAACAGTACATAATTTTACATGTTAACAGGTACACTTGATGCTACTGAAAGACAATGAATTAACACTCTACATGTTGGTTTCGTCTCATGGGAACACTGTTCATATTACACTGAGTGGATAATTTGAAGGTATGATGTAGAAGAAACAGATTCCTGATTTACGTACTTAAAAAGAGTATTCCATTTCTAAATGACACATCAGCAGGATGACAACAAATCTATCTATATTAGCCTCTACATAATATACCCTGACATAAAAGAAACGGATGCAAATTATTTACGAACCATTTTTACAAAATGAGATACTGCATGTACCTAGTAATTTCTAGTTCTTGCCATTGGTATCGACTAATTAAAATAAAGGGTATCTGTTCGTTATTTTATCACTATTACAGTTTGTATCTGCTGTTGCTTTTAATTTAGCTATCACGGAATCAGTTTTGAAGAACTTAGTTCAGCGTTACATTTTCTCTCTTTTTTGAAAGTGAAGTGTTTCTTTCCTTAGAAATCTTTTATGTATTTCTAAATTGACGTTTCTCAATTATTGTATCATAGCCTAAGCCAAACTATTATATCAATTATTCAGAATTCAATCTCAAAATTCCTTCTGAATGATACAATTCACGGGCGTTTACCGTGTCTTCTTGTTGATAAAAATACTCAAATGATAATTGATAACTGGGAATCTTTTAACTATCATTTGAGATTATACATATTCTTTGAAAATTTAGACAACGTGTAGGCATTGGAATGGTGTCTAAGTAACGATTGTGTTTTTTTTTAAATCAATTACTGCACAGTTGTACTTTTGGCAGTGACTGTACTATTGTACATCGCAATAAGCTTGTTGTGACGTGTATGTACGTGATTCCAGGAGTGTTTTTATTTTAAAAACATTGAATAGCATTCACTTTCGAATCGCCCAGCAATAACACAACAAATTGTACGATTACGGACCTAATGGGTAATGATCGAAGTTGTTGGTAGATCTGACATTCTATACGGAGTATTCTGTAATGATTTCCCATATAAACAGACACATGTAATGTATCTGAACGATAAAAACGATCACTTTGGCTAATTCATCTCAGACTATCCATCAGGTTAGATGCAAATATGGCATCAATTCTCCTTATGTTTCTAGAGAGCCCCGCCATAATGAAGGTTTATAGTGGGAAAGCCGTCCAAAGTATAGCTTTTGCATAAATGTTTATTATTTATAGTTATGGACGGAAATCATTTACCGCGAGTGCCCGTATGGAGAGTGGTCACGTGACGTGAATCGGTCGGGGAATTAGCCCTGTCCCTTTTACCGAGACGACTTTGGATGTTTCAGCAACAGACAGCGTTTGAAAACAGTGGCAAAGGCAAACATGGATTAATCTCAAAGAAGACTAGAGTGTCAGTGTGGAAGGTCCAAAAATGTACCTTGCCATGTCAAAGATCGAAATTGATGTATATGAATTAGTTTTGTCCCATTTATTGAGACGACTTTGGATGTTTCGGCAACAGACATCGAAAACACACACACACATAAATCTCAAAGAAGGCTAGAATGTCAGTTTTCTGGACAATATCTCCGAGAAAGTACCTCGCCATGTCAAAGATTTAAACTTACGTATATGAATAGCATTCTGGAAAACTAGAAGATCCCATTTTCAAACATTAAGAAAAATATACGAGGATTCATAAAATGAACTCATAAAACGTTCCCGCGCTTTTACAAAAGGACCGCTCAATGCCAGTACCATTTTCGTTCTTACTTATCAAACTTGTCGCAGATAATTGCTTCTTTTGGTACACCTCCATTCAGGTCTTGATCAAATGATTTAAACCCTTTTTTATAGTTCAATTTTACAGCAATCGCCATAGAATATTTTCGTTGTCCTACTCTCAGTACACTTGGTTAAATCGTATTTACAAGAAGTGTAGGATTGCAGACGAAACTCTTTGTAAACAGATGTAGGTTTTGATGTATTTGATTTTACGCATTGCTATCTAAAAGAAGGGGCGTATGGCAATAAATCAATATTCCATTGTCAAAGATATCTACTTTTCTTTAATAAACGACAATCGAGAATTTGGGTTCAACAACAGCGATATGTATAAGTGTAGATAAAATATAGTTTTTCTTGAGATGTTTGTATGGTTTTGTGGAGTAAACAGTTAATTGAGTTGTTTGCAATGAGCAATTAAACATTTTGTCACAATTGTTTTTGAGGATATGTAATGCAGATCAATCAAAATTGAGATATCATGGATGGCGGTGAATCGGAACAAAACTATGTTAACAAGCATGTGAATACAATTGCTGTATGAATGGTATGAATTGTATACAACCGATGGTCCAGAGACTATGTAAGTTTGACCACAGCGAGGGCGTCACAATTCCTATTACCCCAAAAGCTATCTCTGTCCGATGATTACAGACAATTTCGCTCTGGATCAAATTGACCATGAAATGGACAGCAATCTCCGAACAAAGTGGGTTTTCCCTGGATTAATTATTGGCCAAAAAGTCTCGGTAATCGCAATATATACCACGTCTCTAGATCGTCAGAGAATATGTAAATTGGGAGACCGTCTCCATGTTAGAATCATACATTACCAGAAGGAAAGATAAGGGGCGTATTCCCACGGCTAACTCTTTTATTGATTCTCTAAATCATAAATCTTTTATTAACACTTTACCAAAGGTCGAATTCTCGACTGTCCCAAATTGAAAGAGTTTGCAGCCGACTTTTCAAAATGTGATGAAATTGAGAAATATAATCTTCTGATAGGGCAGAAAACATTGTGGGAAAAGGGAAAATTGCTCGTCACGAGCAATTTCTCATTTTCCCACAATGTTTTTCAGAGTCTTCCGCAACAAGCTGGTCAAATGTCGCTATTGTGTGAACATGGGTCAATGGAACTTTTTAAAATATTTTTTGACGATTCGGATGAGTACCCATAAAAAATGATTTATCTAAATGTGTTTAGAAATACTGCCTGTATACGATGCCAAAACGTCCATTATCAAGACGCCTGGACTCTGTATACGGAAGATTAAAACAATAAAAAATGACGGAGCAATGAACCCTTCTGGGTCATATAAACCATAATTTGTCCACGCTGATAAGCCGATAGTGTTTATTTCTTTCATTCGGTCACATACGCTTACTCCTGTTTATCTCACAAATGTATAGAAGACTTATTAAAAGTGGTAAGAAAACCCGCCAAAATTGTTCTGACTATTTCACACCATCGCAAATTGTTAGGAACACTATAAGACATGCGTTTCTTTATTGGAAGGGCTGCCTTAAAAGGGTTCTCTTTAAATCTCTATGAGTTGAAGTCTTTCACATTTGTGACGGATTTACTATGAAGGTATATGCAGATGGAGATTTAAAAAATGAAACCAAAACACTCATTCGAAAATATTGGACATCGTGTATGAGCAATATCTTCTCTTCCCCATGCGGCTTTCCTCTTCAAATCTGGAACAAACACGTTCCGATAGTAAATTGAAGCGGGTTCAGAAAGCCTCTGCTATGTGATCTTAATCCTGCGACAGTTGATATCTCTAACGTACCTTGTTAGTGTCCACCCGTTTACTATCAAATTTCTAACGAAACAGCATCAGTTAATCTTCTCATTAACCATTAAGATGCTATGTAAGTTTCTTAAACTACATTTTTGTGTCGTTTGCTTTACAAAGTCTTAAATATCTGCTTACTCTTGATGAGGAGAGATACTCAGAGAAGCAAACAGGTTATATCACAGGCAGGCCAGCCGCCAATTTACTTGACGGCTGGCCTGGATCTAACCTGTTTGCATAGGCATGAAGTCGGTTCCAGCACTATACGAGTCAAAGTAGTATTGGATCTAACCTGTTTGCATAGGCATGAAGTCGGTTCCAGCACTGTAAGGGTTAATACTCACAACTAGAAGAGTCATTGTAGACGACGATAGTTGGGAATATTTTAACGAGATGAGAAATATCCTTGAATTCTAATTGTGATAGTCACCAAATCCCGTTCAGTGGGAAATGGTTAAGACAGCATAAGCCATATTGTGTCAATTTCCCAGCGAGACAGGTGGTGAAAGTGCCTGCGATATTCGGAATTGGGGGATACAAACATCACGCGATCAGAACATTTATTTCTATTTCGCATAAATTCCGAAGAGAAGGCCGTCTCGTGGAATATTTCTTGTCTTAGAGCCTCAAGTCAATTCTGGAGAAACATTTCTTTTATTTTTTCGATTTTTCATTTTTTGATAATACCATAGTATGCAAGTAACCTTCGTTACCAATTGAAGGTGCTTGTTCACAGGTGTGAAGAAATTTGGAAGTTTGAACTTCATGCACATTTATAAATTCCTTTTTCATTTTTTGGACAATTCCACTGTATGGTAAAAAACCTTTGTCACAAATTAAAGGTGCTTGGTCACAAATGTAAGGACATTTTGAAGTTTGATATTTAATGCACTTTTGTTAAATTAAAACTGTTTACGACATGTACTGTTATACGATACGCACTGAATAAAAGTAATCAGCAGTGAAATTAAACCGTTTTGATAATAGGGAAAGATACTCAGAGTAGCAAACAGGTTAGATCACAGGCCAGCCGCCAATTTACTTCCCATTTACTTAAATTTCCTCACAATTGTGAACAAGCACGTTTAATGAGAGTTTCACCGGTATCCAAATTCGTAAAACATGGCTAGCGTTTTGGTCGAATGTTAAAGTAACGACAGACGACTTGATATCGAAACACAACGAAAGGTTCGTGTTGCTTTGAGATATTGGATAGAAACCGCAGTTTGTCAAGCATGAACATTATTCATGATGGCCAATTTGACTTTTTGGTCGCAGTTATTTTTGAGCGACTTTTAAAGCAGATGCGTAAACGTCAAGTGCTTATTGTGTTTTCTGCAATTCGTTCATCATTGCTCACATTCTTGTAACGTTATTCAGATTGGAGGATTGTTTTAGAATTCGTGACTTGTCCAAAATGGAAGCAACAGCAGACGACAGAATTAGCAAGATTTACCACGACATTGGATAGACAACCATTGTCACACACTAACAAGTTGCTCATTATGTGCGTTTTGTTTTTGCCACATGTAAATAGGAGTGATGTATTATGAAATAAGGGGTTATGGTAAGCACATGTTCTATGTATTTTTGAGTCACGCATACTTTCGTATAAACGCCGTTTGGTCGTCTCGTGATTACGATGTCCAATAATTAACTTGTAAATCCTCGAGAACATTCATGTCTTTACAAAATTCAGGGAATTTCGCCAGGGAATAGTATTAGGCCTTTCTCATCATGTGCTCTTATTCATTATAGTGCTTGAACCGACTTCATGGTTATGCAAACATCCGCCAAATGAATTGGAGGCTTGCCTGTGATCTAACCTGTAAGCTACTTTTGGTAGCTTTCCGCAACACAGTTAAGTACATAGTTAATGTTTTGGAAAGCAGACGATGGAAAAGTCTATTTTGAGAAAATTACCCAGCATCCCAAGGATTAAGACATAAATATACAATGTATAGAGGGAAATATGTAACATTTTCCCATACATGATGTGTTTGATCCCTTTGATACCAGAATACCTGCGGACAATTATTGTTTGAATGGTCTTTATTTTTTGACGTTCAAAATCTAGATTACAGGAAACGTTTATGCTTTATTTAAATGGCCAGCTGTAGAAATTGAAATAACTTTAAACATATTTTATTGCCATAACATTTTACAAAATATACATGTACATTCAATAAAATAAACGAGTAATAAGGCAAAAGGGTTTGACCACAATTTCTACCAACTTAGATTCGGCCATCCCCTTGGCAGGTATTTACATATTGTAATTATCAAGATTTTTTTCATATTAAAAAAAAATGAAATAACTGTAAAGGCGTTCTACATTGTCATCACGTTTATAACTATCCAAACTATAACTTAGGTAATTTGCCGCAGGTGTATCAATGCGTTATGTTGTGACATTTGGTATTTTATTATAATGGAATAAACTGTTGTTGCCAAAAGTATTTTGTGCTAATTGTGCCGAATGTTTATTTTGAATTGAAAAATTGGTAAAAGGAAGAGTTAAATTCGTACTTTTAATGTGGGCCAGCGGAAGCAAAGCCTCGCGTATTGTCGATGGATTGCGGCAGACGTCCTTGTTCTACAAGTGTGAATTAATATCCATTAACTGCAAATGTACTTTACCAAAGAAAACTATGCGAGTAAAATAAACAGCTTTCCCTGAGGAATAAAGACTCTGGCATTTCCATGAATTACCATAGCCAACCCAAAGTACACGTCTCGTAAATACATATCTTAGAATAAAAGACAGATCGGTTTGGATGATTCATATATCTTTTGTTATTGTTGTTTTCTAGACTGCACTATGACAAACTATTTGATTCAAAACGTGAACCATACGATGTCTTGTTACAACATAACACATCACAATAGCAGCTCTCAGTTGAGGATAGTGGTCATGGGTACCGTTTTACAAAACAACTTAAGGAAAAGGTTTGCATAAGTCATAACTGATAAACACGGCTAGTACCTTTAGTGAAAGTATAATATTGCAATGTGACACGTCATTGAAAGCGTCTCGGAGAGACGATTCCAATGATGTGTTACTTTGTCATATTGCTTAGCCCAAAATACAAATAAGCGAAATTATTGTTTTAGACTTACGCAAATTAAGCTTCTGTTTAAGCGTAAACTGTTTAGTAAAACAGTATACAGTGGTAGATCGTCAGCTTCTGGACACGGGGGTCGTGGAATCGAGTCGAGGGATGTTCTTTGACCAGCATAAACATCCCTCGACACGAAATTCTCTTCAGGGTCTTGAAGCGAACAGCACGGCCAAAATGAAAACAACCTTCACGTTGGTTTGCGGGATCGTTGGAACGTGGCGTATATATATAAAATAGTGGAAAACAAAAGTAATCTGCTGAAAAAAATGCATAAATATCTGCTCATTCATGGGTACCGCCATTTGCAATCTGTTTAATTTCATAAACATTTTTCACGAGATCACCCCGCCAGTAGTTAATGGCAGAGTTATCCAGTGATTTCCTTAATTTAACCGACTCAAAACACATTTGAAGCAGACATCATACGATACAAAGTGGCCAAAAGATTGTTTTCTCATCACGCGATAACTATTTTGCCAACCATAATGTTTTTACATCAAACTATGCGGGACAAGAAACCTCTGTACGTCAACGTGATATCGTGTATCTCAAATATGTTATAAATAAATCGCTATTCACTCCTCAATCAAATGCAAACGCATTCCTTACTTCAACATGGTTCAAATTGGAAGCAAAAGCAGACGTAAAGAAATACAGGCGAACATGTTTTACTCGTACTTGTACTTACGATACTGTGTAAAACCAATGTGTCAATAAGATGAATTACTCATAAGGACCATTTTTGTCACGGTGGTGTCTTAAGACTTTTACCGTAGATGAGGCAAATGTTACTGCCATAGGGTAATGGCTTAATCGAATGGTGGGTTGCTCAAAGAGAAAGTATCGCTCTAGATCCGCCAATTTCTACGTTCGGGTCTCGATCTCACTAAGTGATCCGGTATGGATCGTCCTTATGCGGTGATAGGAGGGTAGTCCTGGGGTATAACGTTAGCTCCAAAATAACGACGGTGGTGGATTCGGATACAGTAAACCAATGGATAAACCTTGCGAGTCAGCGTCAATTCCCTCTTCGATGCGTGTAATGGTTATTTATTCGGGAGGTGGAATAGAGATTGGTTTATTAATCTAATTTGAAAGAACTAAACGCATATACGTTACGTTATGACGTAGGTAACTGGGCTAGAATTACAGTAAGAAATGTGTGTTCTATTATAAACTACAAGGTTTTACTTTGAAATCCGGATTTGATTACCCGGCCTCTCAGTATGTTATCATTAGCTAATGGAATATTTTGGAAACCATTCAAAAAATCTATGTCGGATGAGGTTATCTTTATTTTCATGCAAATCTGGAAAAGAAAAATTATCCGCATCGAGGATGAATTATTGCTTTGATTGAAATATTCATTTATGTTAATGATTGATAAATTGTAGACCGCTCTATATATCCTTAGATAAACGCAATTTAAAATCACACGAGAAAAGAAAAAATGGCTCATTATAAGCAACATAGTTATAAACGGTTTAAACGCCTCAGTTTTTATATTGCGATGTTCATTAAAGCATTCATTTATAAAAGAAAAATGCCGTTAAGTTATGATAAGCATTGATCTATAAATAATATGTCAGATTGTTCGGCATTTTTCTTAGTGCCACATAATATTAACCCGTGCACATTCCTCCTTGACGGATTGATGTTATCGCACAACATTAACAAGGCTAATTGTTATTGCAACTTCCACTTACTTACATCTGTAATCATCAATTACGATATTAAAAAAAGCATTTGCCAAAGCACATGTAAATCAACAAGATATAACATTGTATTACACAACACTTCCTAGAAAAGACAAGTATTACCTCGGTTACATTGAAATTCAACGAGAGAAAATACACAGTTTGATCTCCGTCTCTGTTTCATTATTGCTTCGTTGGTTTAACCCTTTCCAAAACAACATTTTTTCAACTGTTCCAAATTGAAAGAGTTTGCAGACGACATTTCGAAATGTGATACAATTGGAAAATAATCTTCTGATAGGGCAGAAAACATTGTGGGGAAAAAGGAAAAATTGCTCGTCACGAGCAATTTCTCCTTTTCCCACAATGTTTTCTAAAGTCGTCAGCAACAAAGTGGTCAAATGTCGTTATTGTTTGGGAAAAGAATAATTATACGCCGATTATATCTGAATGTTTCAGGCATTACCTTAAAGTTCTTGAACATTTTTATTTGTTACTATGAATTCTTTCGAAATAGGACATATTTTGTTCATCCCGTTTAAACCAAGCACGGATAGATCTTCTCTTCCCTAGCCTTGAAGTATAACAATCGATTTAAAGCATTAACTCTAACAATTTAACATGCCACGAAATTCGCTGATCAGAGGTGTGACAAACGCTATCTAAACATGCAATTGGATCAATTGTAGGAACGATAATTATACAGCTCTTATCGCAATTCTTGGGAGGTCTATAAACATTGAAATTGAAATAAACTGTATTGTTTGAACATCATTTTAATTTGACTTGCAACGTAAAGGAACAGCCACATATATCATTCTTTCAAGTCTATCTTAGACTTGAAAGAATGATATCCGTGGCTGTTCCTTTAACGTTGCAAGTCGAAATGAAATGATTTTGAAACAATACAGATGTTTTATTTCGGTATGATATTTAATGAAAAATAGCTGCTGAATTGAAAATTGATTCAAAAAGTGTCAATATATCTTAGTATGCACCGACGGTTTATGATGGATTTCAGACCTGGGGCCCGTTTTACTAAACAACTTACGGAAAATGTTTGCGTAAGTCATAATTGATTAACATGGATAATATCTTCAATGAAAGTACAATATTGCAATGTGACACGTCATTGGAAGCGTCTCAAAGAGACGATTCCAATGATGTGTTACTTTGCAATATTGCTTTGCCAAATATTGAAATAAAAGGACTTGTTGTTTTAGACTTACGCAAATCTTAAGCGTAAACTGTTTGGTAAAACGGGCCTCCGTTGCAAACGCTTTTGAGTCTTAATACATGTTTATGGATTGTATACAGGCTTAAATACTTAAATACGAACAACCCCAATAAAATTGTAATATTCAAGTTTCCTCTTATCTGTGAACAAGCCCATTTAACAGCGCACTATAGTTACTATTACTTGCATATGCTCGAGCTCTTTTAAAAAGAGGTTACGTATAAAGAGTTTTGTGCGGAAAAGATAATTATTATCGACGATGAAACCATATTGTGTGATGGAATCAGAGGATGATGAACTGTTACAACTGAAATATGGGTCTTGTTGACGCCTATTACATTTTCCTTTATTTGGTTACATTTAGATGGCATCATACATTGAAGCATATCTGGGTAATGTGACAGAAGGACCGGACGGTAGAACTATAACAATGCCAACAAACTTTGTAGATATTTATCGACCAAGAGCTAAATTGTATGCAATAAGTGATTAGCTGTGGCCCTGTTCATTTAAATATTAAAGGAATAATACCTTTTTGATCGAACAGCGAGAACAATACTTAATTCCAAAAGCGGATCATAGGCATTGGAATTACCACTTGATTTAGCGGAAATTACTGTGTAAAATGCGCCGTCATGCACATTCTTGCAAATGGATTGGAAAGATAATATTTACAATTGCATAACCACGTGTGCAGAATACTTGATTGCCAATACTGTGCTTTGATAAAACGGGTTTCTAGCAAGGCTTCTTGGAAAGCTATTAGCCTATGGCTCTATGTTATTTTCAAAAACAAAAGATAAGAGAATATAAGAAATATGAATAGAGAGAAAAGGAACTTGAGAAAACAAAAATAAAACCAGAAAACTATAGAGGTATTGCAAGGAAAAGAGCGAGATCAAATAAACGGGCACCAATCGGGAGGAGGGAGGGAGGAGGGAGGAGGAGGAGGAGGGAGGAGGAGGGAGGAGGGAGGGAGGGAGGGAGGGAGGAGGAGGAGGAGGAGGGAGGAGGGAGGGAGGGAGGAGGAGGGAGGAGGAGGGAGGGAGGAGGGGAGGGAGGGAGGGAGGGAGGGAGGAGGAGGAGGAGGGAGGAGGAGGAGGGAGGAGGGGGGAGGGAGGGAGGGAGGGAGGAGGGAGGAGGGAGGGAGGGAGGAGGGAGGGAGGGAGGGGAGGGAGGGAGGGAGGGAGGGAGGGAGGGGAGGGAGGAGGGAGGGAGGGAGGAGGGAGGGAGGAGGAGGGAGGGAGGAGGAGGAGGAGGGAGGAGGAGGAGGAGAGGAGGAGGAGGGAGGGAGGGAGGGAGGAGGAGGAGGAGGAGGGAGGAGGGAGGGAGGGAGGGAGGGAGGGAGGGAGGGAGGAGGAGGGAGGGAGGGAGGAGGGAGGGAGGGAGGGAGGGAGGAGGAGGAGGAGGAGGGAGGAGGAGGGAGGAGGGAGGGAGGAGGGAGGAGGGAGGGAGGAGGAGGAGGGAGGGAGGGAGGGAGGGAGGGAGACATATACTTATCGACGTACGGGGACACTGAGAAATTTGAGCATAAGAGACAGAGTCTGACATTCTCTGGGAATTAAGGGATTCATAGACAGACACGCGTTTAGAATTCAGCTTGATTCTGTTTCCCCATACAAATCTTCATGAATGGTTCGACTTTGGATGTAGTAGCTGTGGCTGAGGATATTTATGAAGTATAGAAAAAAACTTTTTTTTTGCCAATAAGCTATTTTGACAAAGAAGCTGTCGCTTATCTGATTTATTATCTACTGTTTTCACAAAGCTTTGATTCTAAATGTTTTACGATAGTCGCTTAAAAAGCAAAATGAATAAATGTCCAAATCAACCAGATGGTAATTTACATTATAGCTATGTACAATAGATAACGTTACATAGACCGATGTATTGCATAAGGCTCACAGGGTTGGAAGCGGAAATTACGCTAATTGGTGCAACTATTGTAGTATCGACACTTACGTTACCCTCCCCCGCTACTAATCGAATTACAATCAATCGTACATGAGTTCACTTACGCCTCTCACAGGGCTGTCTCATTAGACAATTATTCCCATGTGCCCTGCAAGCAATGGTGTTCCTCAGTGGCCAAATGTTCCTTTATTCCTCATGGACTCATCTGAGAATTGCTTTAGTTCGAATCCGTGCGTAGCGGGTTCCGTCTTGCGAGCTCTCGTGTATACACCCACATTTAGGGCGAGTACTAGTTATGTCTAGTATCCAGGAAGCAGAATCGAGAGTGATTAATCTAGGTTATAAAAACTTTTTTCGCAGTTTAAAGTAAACTAATGAAGTACACATTAAGTTTATATTTACGGAGGACTCCATGCAATATTGATGTATGTTTCCAACATATTTTTAGGGACATACAATATCATGCGTTGATCCATCAGTATATTCTATCATTACAAAAGTTGACCGGTATTAGATTGATGCTTTGCAATGCAAAGCTTGCAGATGGAGGGCGGAAGAACAATGCATCTATAATCCAATCAGAATTTAGTCGATCTCCAAAAGGGTTTAGTTTATTACAGTTGATTTGTAGATTTTCACCACCAGGTTCGAAAGCCCTCATTCTTGTTTCGTGCAAAATTCCTCTCGTCGTTTTGATTGGCGAGATAAGTTGTTTTGACTCTAGTTCCGTTCAAATATCTTATATTAAATGTATTCATTTTACATTCATTGTTAAGCAAGTGTTCGCAACTTAGACTTGCCACTTCCATTCCTGGTCCTGGTTACAGCGCCAGTACTCGTGTCGATTGTGGATGAATGAACGGTCGCAAGGTGGGTCCCACTCCTCTTACAACTGAGATTTATCATTTACTATCCCCAGGGGCCCGTTTTACTAAACAACTTACGGAAAGTGTTTGCGTAAGTCATAACTGACAAACATGGATAGTATCTTCAATGAAAGTACAATGTTGCAATGTGGCAATTCATTGGAAGCGTCTCGGAGAGACGATTCCAATGATGTGTCACTTTGCAATATTGCTTCGTCCAATATTGAAATGAGAGGTATTGTTATTTTAGACTTACGCAAATCTTAAGCGTAAACTGTTTAGTAAAACGGTACCCTGCTTTCTGGAAACATAACCAAACCAATACTCTCGCCGAATGTGGATCAATGAAAGGTCCCTAAGTGCACCCCGCTCACGAGATTCGAACACAGGAACTCCTTTTCTGAGACCGACGCTCTGTCCCTTAATCACTCTCCCCAACATGTTGCTCGCTCAAATGCAAAGGTTCTCCTCTTAAGTACACGACTTTCATACGTCTTACTAACTGCTCAAAACACGAGAAAACACACTTGTACAGTGGCGGGAGACAAATAAATCAAGTCAGAATGACTTGAGTAAGTGACGTGAAGAATTATGGGATATACAAAGCATTCGATACATTGAACTCCGGCCTCAATTTGGGGAAGCCTCAGAATTCGTCTAAATGGCTAATTGTCGCCGCAACGCCCCAAATGTAGCGGGGTAATTCGACGAGATACGTTTTGATGGGCGATTGAGCATGTCTATGGTATTTGACGCAGTTATTGTATAAAGATATAGGCGAAATGCTCTGTTCTTTTCGCCGACTGAGAAGGATGTCTTTGCCGTTTCTTTTCTGAAACATATTTGTAACATACCAACTTTACGATGCGTTTGTATACTATCAGCTCGTTCAGATGTTCTTGATCCTCACTCGGCAAATGATTTGTTCCTCGTTCAATTGAGGTAATGGCGAGATGCCGTATCCGTCTTTCGCCTCCGAAGTGACACGTTTGTGCAGTTTAAACCATTACCAAACAATAACGACAATTGACCAGTGGGTTGAAGACGACTCTGGAAAACATTGTGGGAAAAGGAGAAATTGCTCGTTAAGAGCAATTTCTCCTTTTCCCACAATGTTTACTGTCCTATCAGAAAATTGTTTTTCGATTTCGTCACATTTTGAACTGTCGTCTGCAAACTCTTTCAATTTGGGATAGTCAAATATTTGGCGTTTGGTAAATGGTCAAACAAGAGACATAGATAACAGGTTATCTATGTCTCGGCTTAAACCTGTCAGAGCTTTTGGAAAAATGAACGTGAAGTATTATACAGGTTATTGCTATTCGCGTAGATTGGTTAAATGATAACCTAGATACAACAGAACAACTTATCATTTGGGTTGACATTCTTTGACAACCAACTGTAAACAAAATGAATTAATTCTAAAAGTACCAGATAGCAAGTGATTTGATTCGGGGAAATGGGCTGCAATTCAGCCCTTTATTTTACGTGCTTGCAGTTGCTCGTATAGTTGGGGTCCCGGCCCTAGCATATAGCCCGCACTAGGCATAGTGCGGGGTATATGCAGGGGCCGGAACCCAAAGCTATTATAAGGTAACGTAGCCAAAGCAAATGTAACTATCCGGGTATTCCCGTGTCCTGAGAAAATGCACCACTTACATAAGTGTAGGGTTACAAAGTTCGGGTAAATCGTTTTCGGTTAATAGCACGTTTCCTTTAAGCGTCACCGTTAAGTAGTTCAATGTATATGGCAGTGTTGAACATAATTTTTAATCATCATATTTGATCGGTTACTTATGTATATAATAGTGAAAAAATAAGGTGTGATTCATATAAGAATGTAAAGGTAAAGGTTCTTTTTAAAGTGTCAACCCTATTTAAAGGCCCATCCAGTTTTGATTTATGAGACACCTTTTACTGATTATACCAAGTACCTCCCAACTTCTATCACTAAGCCAGGCGCCAAGCGGATATAAGTCGGTTTACAATAAATTTAACAAGCTTGCGGCTCACAATCCGGCCATTTCGGAACAAGTACATGTACAATATATATAGCTGTTTCCTTAATCAAGTGAGATAGCTTTTCAGATTTCATATTACAGATCTGTATTTGAAAACGAAAGTTCAATGAGAGTCTCGCGAGAAACAATATGGCGTCTACCATATTATCTCAGAGGCATTTTCTTGGGGTAAACTAGTCCGAATGAACCAGACGTTTATATTTCATTATGTAACAGTTACAGCTTGGATCATCCGCGTTAGGGGTAAATCATATGAGTTCAGATAGGTAGCCAATCGTATCTACTCGGCAATCCCCGTAACAAGTCGGTAGATATACCTCGTAGGCAGTACATGAATACACCAGAAATCCTGGGGTAATTCGCCTTATTTCCGGCGGCTAACGCAAAATGCACACAAGCACTAAATATGTATTTAAATACACACAAATTGGTTATATATCACAATTGAATGTTTGTTTTTACCCTTTTCATTAAAGATGACCATATCAACACATCTTTGATTCATATTTTTTTCAATCGTATCTACTCGGCAATCCCCGGCTTGTGCCGGGGATTTCCGAGTAGATACGATTGCAAACGGACATGCCCTTCGTTGCTGACCTACTTTCAAAAATGGCTCCCCATTGCCTCCGAGGTTATTTTAAGAAATGGCCGAGGTGTTCCGAATGATAGGTAGCAAGAGTAACCCTCGTGAGTTGGGTAAAGGAGATTGATAAGGAATTACCATGACTGTGGTGCCCACAGGAGAATCACTCGCCCCATTAGCATACCAATACATACCATTTATCTGACGTTAATCATATTCTGATTGTAGTCTGTCAGTTATGTCATATGATGAGTATTTCTTCTCATGTATCATTGTCTCTTTAGAATCGGTATTTACATATAAACCGTTGAACAAACATTCTAGGGAATTCAATACTTTTTTTTCAGAAATATTCTGATTAAAAGCATTTAAAGAAAATGATTAAAGGACTATGTGAGCAAAGCTTTTCTGTCTTCAAAAGTTAACATAGTACTAGAGAAGTAGTGTTCAAATGTCTTTCCAGTTCAATGTCTGTCAAATTGAAACTCTTAACGAAAATAAGAGTAACTCGAAAATGGGTTTTCCGTTTACTAAAACATGCTTTTAACGGATTCAGCAGATGGGTAGGTCAAAAAGGTGGCATATGCTAGACTAGATTAGAAACAAGCATTTATAAAAGTAGTCCATATAGAACAATGCGAAATGTTCGGACATGCTCATCATATCCCTTTCGTTTCTCAAATGAGATGCATAAAGAGCGTGTTTAGCGTTGTGTCATGATGAAAGATAGACACGTCCATTGTTGGTGTGATGCTATGGTAGTCATTATTTGAATGCCAAAAGAAGAATTTATAAATGAAGAATATACTGAAAAGTCCATTTTCATTTGAATGAGGGAATGATGAACAACACCTCTAAAGATAAAGATGTCATAAATATGCCAAAGCGTAATTAATTTTGTCACACAAATCATAGATTTGAGACAGAATTCATCGTAAAAGTATTAAATTTATATCTGCCCATGGACCAATTTTTTAGGGACATTAAATAGTTCTTGGGGGGGTATTTGGGTCGTATTAGAAATACTTCTAATAGAAAAGATAATGTTGCTTGAAGGAGGTCAAATTACTTGGGGGGGGGGATCATAATTTTTTACCAAGAGCAGAGAAAAAGAGGGGAAAGCAATTGATAAAAAGAAACAGAAAGTTTAGTGAAAGTAACTTATAACAACTGTTCACAGAATTTCATTCGCATTATGTGCGCTTAATGATCCTACATGTCGATGCGATTTTAAACCCAATTTATTAATGATCGTATTTTGAATCTAGTAAAGATAATGGTAATTTATGCTAAGTTACTAAATATTGAAGAGGGCCAATCGCTAATGGTGTTATAACTTGTGGCCCAAACCAATTGTAATTATTTAATTTGCCTCGTCATGTCTTCTTTAAATCATGTTTTTTTTGTTGTTGTTGTTGTTGTTGTTGTTGTTGATTTTATGCCTTGTAAATTATGTACAAATACTGCAATGAAATATTATTAAACTAAACCCAATTCATTCTCATACATCTGGTGGGCTCATTTCAACTATATTCACACGATTATGCGTAAAACAATACAATACACTAGTGAATATTCTTGCTATAAAATTCGCATATTAAAATAAAAACAAGAATGGATTCAAATAGTTGCGATGATATGATATAGTGTAGGATATAATATTTGTCATAAGTAACATGTGGTAAAGATATGGTGGGTTTAGAATGTTTTGTTTCAAAATGTTGCCTTTATAAATATAAATTAAAACCATTTTTTTACCAAAAGCGTTACAGACTTTTTAAGAGTTTTCAATCGGTTGAAATATGGTTTATGTACTTTTCTGCGGATATCATGATTTAATGAGCAGACGAGAAGGTACTGGTATTAATTTTCAACGGAATTTTTTTGATTACATATTTTACATATTCATTCTATTCCCGGTACATGTTTGTGTCTACATGCGCTTGTTTCTATCTGTAGAACTGTGTAACAGTATATTCTCTGTAAAGGTTTTATTGTGGCAGAACTATTCGGTGGAGGATTACCACTAATTACTTACTGTTTGTACGGGGGAACGGAATTAGCGCTTCGTCCCATGTTATGATGTACACCAGATGGGAAGTCAGTCGGGGATGTAAACCCTTTACCAAACGCCAAATTTTTGACTGCCCTAAATTGAAAGAGTTTGCAGACGACATTTTAAAATGTGATGAAGTTGGAAATTAATCTTCTGATAGGGCAGAAAACATTGTGGGGAAATGGAGAAATTGCTCGCTAAGAGCAATTTCTCCTTTTGCCCACACTGTTTTATAGAGTCGTCTGCAACAAACTGGTCAAATGTCGTTATTGTATGGTAAAGGGTTAAACCTTTCCTTAGGAAACATGTACAAATTCCGATGCTTTTATTGGTTGTATTCGAAATGAGTTTCGATAAGTAAAGGTTTGTGAAGAAAAACAGTTTGGTAAGTCGTGGTTGTAAGATCACTTCTTAGGAACGATGAACCAAATTCCTATGCTTTTATTGGTTGTATTTGGAATAAGTTTCGATAAGTAAAGGTTTGTGAAGAAAAACCAGTTCGGTTAGTCGTGGTTGTTGAATCTTTCCTGAGGAACGATGTACAAATTCCTATGCTTTTATTGGTTGTATTAGGAAGGAGTTTTGCTAAGTAAAAGTTTGTGAATAAAAGCAAAATCGTTAGTCGGGTCTTTAAATCTCTTCTAAGGAAAGATGTACACATTCCGATGCTTTAATTGGTTGTATTAGGAATGAGTTTCGATAAGTAAAATGTTTGTGAAAAAAAAACACCAAGTCCTTGTGCATATACATGATAGTACCTGTAATTCATATGCGTATGAGTTAATCCTCCTATCGAAACAACGCTTTCTCTCCACCATATTGGTAAATTTCATTATGTTTACAGCAAAAGGTAAGCCCCTTTTTTCATTCGACTGGGAACCGGGCTCTAATCTATCGAGTATAGACAGTCTATCTTGTGGAACAAAGTGGAGCCAGTAGATAGCGGAGGACCAGTTCAATACTCCATGATACCGTTGACGCATCTTCTGTTGGGAATCATAGAAAATATTGTGACTTAATTGTTTTATAGAGCAATTTACCCTTTTGTAACAATGATTCCCACATTATATGATAAGGAAACTATGTGTCTGTTGTGCTTGGTTTCATTGTTTTCTATTGTTTTCTATTGTGTTCAGTCTGTACCGATCGCTTATGTTTCCTTTAAAAAGAACAAATTTATTAGATTAATCCTTTTGCCAAAATGGTTTCTACCCAAGATCATTAAACTATGTGTTTGTTATGCTTATTTTCATCGTCTTCTATTCTTTTCAATCTTTACAAGCCACATTTTTTTCTTATGAAGGAACTATTTTATTAAACCTATTAATGTTGTTACCAACTTCAAGCTTATGCAAACAGGTGAGATCCAGGTCAGCCGCCAAATAAGCGACTGGCCTGTGATCTAACCTGTCTGCTATTCTGAGTATCTTACCTCAACGAAATTAATCAGATATTTAAGTAAGGTTTTGGAAAGCAGACGACACAAAAATATAGTGTTAGAAAAATACCCATCATTCTAAGGGTTAAGTTCCCCCACCAGGAGTTTGTTTACCCGTCGCTTATGACAGACACTGATAATTGCGAGCGGTATTTAGTGAAGCTTTTACTAAACAATCCTGGGGTTGTGCGTGTTTACTGAAAACACATTTTGAGTGAATGAAGGTGGCGTTTGTTTCTTGGGTATGTTTTGGGTCTTAAAAGTGCTTGTTTTCAGATGTGTGGAAATATGGACATTAGAAATATATTTCTTTGAAATTTCTCAACAGTAGTACTATTAAATGATAAAATAAAATACATATGGGCCGCGTCACGCGAAAAGGGGCACTCGGACATAATTAAAAAACCGCTGACTCAGCTCTTTCTTAGCGCTATTATTCCAGCATCTAGTCACGACAGTGATTATTTGTATTTATTTAAAGGTAGAACTTGATGTCCTCTAAGATGGCAAACAGTGTAACCCCAGACCAGCCGCCACGTCAGTGACGTGGCGGCTGGTCTGGGGCTACACTGTTTGCTATGTCCGAGTGCCCCTTTTCCCGTGACGTGGCCCATTTACATAAGAATAATCATTGGAAACAAAGTTTGATATTTTAATTTTTTTTATACTTTAAAATGTGTATACAGTGACCAAATAATTATGTATTTTAATCCAAAAGCGTGCTATCGCTTTTGAGATATACCGCATATAGGCTGTATATACTTAGATATGTTAACGCTTCGTGAATTAATCATGCTTTTAATAACTAACCATAACTGCATATAACGACAATTAGTTTGTATTAAGATATGAATAAATAGAGTGGGGAAATTATAGTAGTATCAGAATTACGATGTCTGTCTTTGATAATGAAATGTTTAAAGATTACGACGAGCAAGCAACGAAGCGTTTATGGGGATTTTTTTGTTTTTCAAATTGACTGCCAACGTTGCATTATTTGTTGACGTGGGTGCATTAAACTTAAAACAGACACTTTCCCACAATGTTTTCCATAGTCGTCTACAACAAACTGGTGAAATGTCGGTATTGTTCGGTAATAGGTTAAGTGAAATATCGCCGCCACGAAACTACATAAATTGTTGAAATAGATATTTGCCTGAACCAGCTATGTAAACAAATCATTTGTTACCGACTGAATTATCCCATTACCATACAAAATCGACATTTGACCATTTTTTTGCCGACGACTCTGGAAAACATTATGGGTTGGGTAAAGTAAAAATTGCTCTTGACGAGTAATTTCTCCTTTTCCTACATTGTTTACTGCCCTACCACAAGATTATGTTCCAATTTCATCACATTTTCAAATGTCGTCTGCAAATTCGTTCAGTTTGGGACATTTGGAGTTTGGTAAAGCGTTAAGTTAGCTTCCCGGTATATGCGTCTCCCCCACCCATCGTTTCAACAGAGCTATGCCCTGCCCGCCGTGATACCCATTAGTCCTAGCGATTGCTATGCTAGATTCGCATGTCTGGAATACTTACGCTAGAATTGTTTATGTCTGCCTAATTACTTCACCTGAAACCGACGATGGTCGGTTAAATGGAGAACTTTCGGAAACTCGTTCCGGACACTCTCATTCAATCAACCAACCACTTCATGTATACCATGTATACCATTGTCTCTAAACGGAACCATCGGTCAATATTTAAGAAACCAGACGAGTTGATATCGTGTTTGTTTTCGAATGACATCCGGGGATTATCGGTGTCGTGAAATATGGAAGTGCGTGTAAAAGTTCTTTTGTCTGAAGAAAAGACGGTATAGTTATCACAAGTACACTCTAAAAATATGAGTTTATGTTGTATTTTTGAATTCAGGCTAATACATTTATATTTTGTCAAAATGATTACTATAACGACATCCAGATCGACCTTCAAACGCATGAATTGCTTTTTTGGTTAAACACCTCATATGTCTACATCCTTAAAGAGCATTCTGTAACATATACAATCTAATTTCCATTAACATGCCTTTCATTTGCTCAATTCATGAATTCTGTCCAGTTTATTTTTAAAGAACTGATAAATCAACGGCTATAACTTAAGAAGGAAATATCATCCTGGACGGGCAATTTCGTATTTCGGTAGAAGTTTCTCAAATTAACTAATGTCAAAAGGGTTGTTCGTACTACTGTAATTCAACTCTTCTGTTGCTTTAAATTTGGCCGAGGCATAAGATACCCATATGGGAGATCGGGCCAGTACAATTAATAACCTTCCAATCACCTCGAAGGTGCATTGCCCCCGCTCGCTTGATTGCTAATTATCAAATAAGAACGCAGGGATTGATGGGAAATCATTAGCCCATATACTAATGCCATGAACGACACGTAGGAGTTGATGCAGAGGTTTTAGGAATGATGGGCTTAACTCTTACAGTGCTGGACATCATGCTTGTGCTAATATATTAGATCCAGACCAGCCGTTAGAACTATTTCCAATTGACGTCTAAGATACAATTGACTGTTTGCTATTGACGTCTTAGAACCCATTGCCTGTCCACTACCGACGGCAAAGAGACCAATTCATATCTGACATTGGTCATTAGTGACTAAATATCATTGACTTTTCGGACACCATTGACTGTTTACTGTTGATGTCCAGGACGTCCTCGACCGTTTTTGTTTTACTTTTGACGTCTTATACACCATTTGCTGTTTGTTATTTAGCATGGTAGCCGCTTGAACTTCGATGGCTTTGGGTTTGTACTCACTCTTTGACATCGTTGACTGTTTGATGTAGGGTCTAGAACACCGTTGTTAATTAGAACTCTTCGACAAATTCCGGAAAACTGGATTATTGTGTGCGACGATACAGAGGGGTTCCGATTACAGTAGTTGTTAACTATTGAACGCTCTTCATTAGTATGTCCTATATATTTCGGTGTCCTAAATGCATGAACGGGCTTTTAGGGGGCACGCTTTACTTGGCTGCGTACGTAAGGAATTTTCGTAGGATAATATGTGTACGTTTTAACGTTGAAATGCCATTTTACTAAACAGAGATTCCTTACGATTGTCATAAATCTCAATCTTAATGACCTTTCATTCATGGCGTTGCTTGTTAAAGGGGACCAAAGGTTTACATCTCAATTAGTGTACTGCATAATGCGTCTACAAGTATTGTGTAAATAACGTGACAGCAGCAGAATAAACTGCGGTCCCACGAGAGAGTCTCCATATTCTGAAATATACAGTCGTCTGTAAACATTTCATGTAAGACGTTTAAATACCCTATATATATGCAAAACTCATTTTTTTACTGTAAACTTCCGGATCAGAAATGCCACTGGTTCGTAGAAAATAAAAGATTATTTAAACCTTGCTTTTCAACGACTGAGATAGTGGCGACAGTGGTGCAGTGGTAGGGCGTCGGCCTCTTAAACCTAGGGTCCCGGGTTCAAATCCCCAGAATTCCCAGGACTTAACCACAAATCGGCGCGACTACTGATGTAGTAATCATGATGCAGTCATCGAGAGTGAATTTGCAAGCTTCAAGCTTCCATCACCATCGATGTAGAAAAAATAGTTTAAACTTAAACTTCTTAACGACTGAGATAGATTTCCTAATGAGAGCGTTTACAAGGCTAAGCGTTTTTGGGCGACGCAAACGTCTTACAGCCAATATGTGATTTCTGCAAGAACAACCACTTTTGCAAACTTAAAGCTTGCTCCTGATGGCTCTTAAGATTGACAATTCTGGATGAATGTCTAAAAGCATATTTTTTGTCGTCTGCTTTCCAAATATATCTGCTTAATTCCGTTGGGGGAAGATACTCATAGTAGCAAACAGGTCATATCACAGGATTTAACCTGTTTGTATAAGCAATCGGTTAAGTACGAATAGTTCCGGCCCAGACCGATGTGTACCGAGAACGGCCGAAGTAATCTGACAAAATAATGAGTTTCAAAATGGTGGTTTACGGGTATCCTACCTTTAGATATTTTACAACTGGTGCAGGATTTGTGGCGGTACAGCACATATCATGGTGAAATCGTATGATTATCAAGAGATGCAAATGGAATATTACACATTTAGGGATGTGATTTCGCATTCCTCATTATCCTGAAACGTTAATTCAGTGCGTGATTTTCCACATCAAGTACATATTAACCCTACGGTGCTTTAACAGACTTCTTGCTTATGCAAACAGGTTAGAACCGAGTAAATTGGCGGCTGGGCTGTGATCTAACCTGTTTGCTTCTCTGGGTATCGTTCCTCAATAAAAACCAAAAACCGTTATTTAGAGATATTACCCAGCATTCTGTGGGTAAATGTGCACCGGAAATGCTACCGGAAGTCACAACGACTTATGGTTGACGAGAGAACAGCATGACGACTTCCGGTACAGTTTATGGCGGATTTATTATGATGAACCCTGGCGAGACGTATTAATGGGAATGAAATCATTTTTACTAATTCTGGCATCGTCAGTTATCGTTTGAAAATGATACTTGGATAGGGAACGTTTATCTGATACCAACATTTAATCGACCAATGATATCGACGACAACACACATTTCAAAACAAACAGCACTTTCAACGTGTTTAACGCTTTCGTTTGGTGATAGACTTTTCAAATATGTTTTTGCTATTTTAGTGTTAATGGCGTAAGTAATTGTTTAACACTTATAGTGCTGGAACCAACTTCATGCTTTTGAAAACATGTTGGATCAAGGCAGGTCGCAATGTTAATTGGCGGCGGTCTATGAACTAGAATTAAGCAGATATTTATGGTCTTGGCAAGCAGAAGGCACAAATATCTATTCTTTATAAGAATACTCCAGAGGTCTTAGGGTTGAAGAACGTTAAGAACTGATAACCCGTTGGCAAAGACCGAATTAGATCTTTGCCCGATGGTTGTAAATGCCTTATACATGTATTGTATATCACATGTGACGAGAAACGGCTATGCTAGTTAAGTGTTCCCATTACCAGTCAACGTTCAATGTCAACCAATTTACGTATATTTAGTGAAAGGTTGTATGCAAAGGGACAACAACCATATTGCTTTTTTTCTGTTGGCACAGATGGAGGGATCAACACTTTATTTCGATCATAGTCGTTTTCATAAACATTTCACCATAGGCATTGGTGAACTATTGTAATTTTTGGAGAAATTATAAACAATGATTAATTAATTTATCTGATGAGATGATTTTAATCAGTTCATGTAATTTTTAATATTGGCATCTTTTTGAACCGCCATGTGTCGCTTTGACACACCCCTTATTCCACAGTAGGTCTACTACACTTTGTCGCTTCTGCTATAGAAGAAATATCCTATGAAACTACTGTGAAAAAAGCAACATACTAGATGTATAAGGGGTATTTTATCATTTTGCCATAATGGTGTCTACATGGTATGAGTCACTTGTATTCGCTCATCGTGTGTTTGTCGTTTGTCTTCTTTGAATTTGGATCGGGCACATGTTATCACGTTGGTGAATGGTTCAATAGAAAGGAAGGGATCAGTGCGGCTCTATTGTCTATCGCAGGCTTTATCATTTTTTTTTTTATTTCAGATGAACTATCCCGAGATGATGGGATAAACGAGTAGCGAGAATCAATTCCGATACACCAGTATTTAACAACCCTCTGTGAAGAGGCAGACGGCAGTGCAACGCCAGGCGGCGCATCGATCGGCGGTATCGGAAAAATGCGGGAATTACCGGAAACTACCGATGTAAAGACACGGAAACTAACGAAGTGAAGATGTTAACATATTCGGCGAGAGCGGGGATTATCTGATACATCATTGTTTTAACAGTCATTACGCCGAATTGCTGTGATTGTTCTGTACTGGGGCAAATAGAGCTCAGATAGGTCGGACTTTAATAGGGTGGAGATTGTGGCTTGCTCTCTTTCTCTCAGGCGACAATGTTCTATTGGAGTTATAAAGGGAAATTAATAAGTAATGTGTGAAAAAAATCAGATTTTTTTTTCTAATTTTCTTCCTTTTTATTTATGTTGCTGTCGAGAATAGAGTGAAGGATTTGTATTGAACCAAACGTTGATTCGACTTCGCAATACATCAATTTTATACAACTTGGATTAAACGGAATTGTTCAAACTTGTATTACTTTCTCGGATATATATCAGTGTGTGAAGTGATTACAACAAAAGGAATTTATTTGAAATGTTTGGTGAGTCTGTACGTCGGTAACGCTATATCTGTATGCCTTACAACACTGACCCTAATTCTAATGCAATAATCGAACGCAATAAATTGTCAGTATGAATAGTTATAGCTAGGAAAAAGAAAAAAATATTAATAATTAGGCCTTAAAAATCGAATGCAACAGAAAACGTCGTTATGAAAAGTTATAGCATGGACGAATGTTTATAGTATTAATAGCTAGGCCTAAAATGTTCATTTGAAACATTATAGAAAGGGAAACATATATATAAATAACTTACCCTAAAATATTCATGTGAAAAATTACATATAGGAAAAAAAATAAAAGTTAGGCCCAGCCAGAGGATCGAACAAAATGTGGACTTGGACATCCTACACGCAGTACAGCCTACACATCCTGCTGGTTGGCGTGTTCCTATGGCCGGGGTGGCAGTGTTTCACCCAGCCTATCATTAAACAGGAAGTGGTTCTCCAGATCATCACACAGTTCGACTCCTCCTCCGAACACGTGTACGATAACGCCCACCTCCTATCCAAGGAGACCATCAACAAGGGCCGGGAACTGGCCTACAAACATCTACGGGAGCACTTCGAGATCAACTCCTGGTTGAATTTCACGGAGACGGCCAGTCCTGCTGAGATCCTGTCGCTGTACTGTACAGGGATCTTCACGAAACATGTGAACACCCTAACGGTGATTAAACACGCCATGGCCACCCCCGCCTCCTACAACTATATCATGCAGCTGGCCCGACATCTGGGCTACCCAGTCATCAGCTGGGACCCAAATTATCCGGGAGCTCTACAGGTATGTTGGTAATTATATTGATATCATCATGGTCATCATCATCGTCTTCTTTACCATCAGAAATGTCGTCGTCGTTATTATCGTTTTCTTCATTATCATTTTCTTCATTATCAGGATCGTCGTCATTCTTACCATCATCAACATCATCATCACTGTCGTCGTAGTCATCAGCATCATTAGCAGAATCAGCATCATAAATTTTATCAGCAGCAACGTCATCATCATCGTCACCATAACCATTATTATCAAGATCATCATCATCATCATCATCATCATCATCGTTGTCGTCATCATCATTATCGTCACTTTCATCATTACTATCATCAGAAGTGGCAAGATTATCAGTATAGTCATCACAAATGCGATAACACATACTTGTTGATAACACATACTTGTTGATAACACATACTTGTTGATAACACATACTTGTTGATAACACATACTTGTTGATAACACATACTTGTTGATACACATACTTGTTGATAACACATACTTGTTGATAACACATACTTGTTGATAACACATACTTGTTGATAACACATACTTGTTGATAACACATACTTGTTTTTTATCTGCACAACTCCTAACCTAATGAATAAACATGATATCTAACATACAATTATAAAAAACAGACAACATAGGTATGAGGTTATGTCATTTATTCTCTTAGTAAATGACGATAAATGATTACAAGTAGAACACAAACAATCAAATACTCATTAGGAAAATGATTACATCACAAAATTGAAATGATGTAAGATTATGCAAATCAAGAAAATTACATAATCAGATTACAATAATTATAAATTTTCCCAGCCAAGTATGCAGAAACCCAGTTGGTGCACTTTCATATGGTTACAACTATCTACTTTTCTATGATTATAAACCATGTTATCATCACCACGATCATCATCATCATCACTAAAATGTAGTGTTTGGTAAAGGGTTAAATATCGTCTGGGACCATCTTATGTACAAAGAAAAGGCTGATGAAGGCCGATATTTTTCGCATATGTTTAATGACTGGGTTTACCATGACCCGGGTTAACCGTTTTACCAAACGCCAAAGTTTCGACTGTCCCATATTGAAAGAGTTTGCAGACGACATTTCAAAATGTCATAAAATTGAAAAATAATCTTCTGGTAGGGCAAAAAACGAGCAATTTCTCTTTTTCCCACGATGTTTTCTAGAGTCGTCTGCAACAAACTGGTCAAATTTGTTATTGTTTAGTAAAGGGTTAACATTTCAATATTCCGCTGTCTGTTATAGATGTAATCTTGGGAGTTCGACCGGCAGAAGATTTATATGGTTATGATAGCATCTATGGATAAATCGTCTCACGGTAAAATGTTCAATATTGCATACATCGAGACCAATTCAATAGCAGATGTCCTGGTACGTTCGTTTATGCACAGTTTTACAAAGAAAGTGACAGACCTATACTTAGATGCGTGTTGAATCTGTGAATACTATCCACCAAATGAAATGAAGCTGTCAGATTTATTCATAAACGATCGGGTTTGCATTCATAGAGATCCTACATATAACACGAGGGTGGATTTTGTATTTATTAAAAAAACCCAGTTTCAATATAGATATACTCGTAATTTTTAAAAGTAAGAGTCCTTTTGGCATTCAACAACGCTCGATCTTATATGTGTATACTAAACTTAACTAAAGTGATCATCTTTTAATCTGTTATACTTAATTTTGCATGTCTCTGGACAAAGTGTATTGTATATGACTGTTGCATCTCTAAACACCCGTTATATGACGGTTTATGAATGTTAGGGGCAGATCAAATGGTACAACCTTGGTCTTTTATATATACACGGCTATATTGAAGAGTAGTTTGGAATTGAATTCTTCTCAACAAAAGCAAAACTTTATGTATCTTAAATGCCTCCATGAATCGAATAATGAGTGGTGCAACCAAACACATGTATCTCTAAACACCCGTTATATGACGGTTTATGAATGTTAGGGGCAGATCAAATGGTACAACCTTGGTCTTTTATATATACACGGCTATATTGAAGAGTAGTTTGGAATTGAATTCTTCTCAACAAAAGCAAAACTTTATGTATCTTAAATGCCTCCATGAATCGAATAATGAGTGGTGCAACCAAACACATGTAAAGGTTTATCTTTTCCGTAAGACGCTTTGTTGCATTGATTCAAACGTCATCATTTTTTGTGGTTTTCTATGATTATGTACCTTTAATGACTCCTGCTACTTTTGATCTGCATGCCGACTTAAGTAATTGGGAATGTTTGTGTTCGGTGTACAACGCTTTTTTACCAGTTTTTATAAGTATTTCATTAACAGTTCTGTATTCTCTTACCAACTACAATTTATATACAATATTTGTTTCGTATAAACTCATTTATTTTACGTCGATTGTGAAACAAGTTCATTCAACGTAAATTAATCACTTTCGATTCTGCCTCCTGGATACATAATCAGCACTCGTGCCGAATGCGAATTAATGAAAGGTAGCAAGGCAGATCCCGCTACTCACAGGATTCGAACCAAGGACCCTCGTGTCCTGAGCCCGACGCTCTACCTCGGGATAACTGTCTTCCATGTACACTTATCACTCCAAACCGCTGACTGCTTTCCTATTGAGCATGGTTGGCGAATGGTGGGTGGCGAATACATCATGTTTTATAACCTTTGTCGGAACAAATGCCCGCTAAGGAGAGTCTTGAACTCAGGACCGCTGTAATGCAAGTGGTACACGCTTTTAACTGCACTTTTAAGACCCGGCTTTTAGAGTTGGGATATTATGTAAACACACATCGTAGTTCATGTTTGATTTGAAGAAGAATAATATGCTTATGGCGATAGCATTAACCCTTATAGTGCTGAAATTGACCTCTTGTTTATGCTTATGCAAACAGGTTGGATCCAGGCTAGCCGCCAAGTAAATTGGCGGCTGGCCTGTGATCTTACCTGTATGCTACTCTTGGTATCGTTCGGAATCTTTCCTCATCAAAATTAAGCAGATATTCAAGGTTTGGAAAGCAGACGATACAAAAATCTATTTCCAGAGAATAACCCAGTATTTTAAGGGGTTTAAGGAAACGTGTTGAAGACGGCGTTAAGACAATCCATATTGATAAGCATAAGTCTTACGACCGAAATACGGAACAGCCAACAACCTCACCCCCCGCAAAATTATATCGCAAGTTTATTATGCGGACATAATAAACATCGATCCATACGGTTGATTATATCATAATAGAGAAATACGAATGGGCCAGCTGGGAGCCATAACCTTTCCATGTTTAGGGATACACGTCTCTGTAAACATAAAACTTAAAAGTCTGACACAAGATTTCGGCCCACGGGACTTTTCTCTTTCCCGATCGACAGGAGAGGCGCCGTATAATAAACAATTTCTTGGGCTCTATAAATAATTCGAATCTATCTATTATTTGGCAAGGAACGAAATCATTTGATGCTCATAAACGTGGCACAGAAGAGAGTTCCGTTGAACCAACTCTGTTCTACAAATATACAAAACTCTCTGCAGTTAGGAAGTATAGAATTGTGTATCATTCTGATTTTTCTGTTCTCATTCTTATTTTGTTGGCCAATTATGAATAAAATAATAAAATATGAAGCACCTTTCAGGATGGGCAAAGGTATATAAATACAAATACAAATCTGCATTACAATAGTCCCAAGCCCAGGGTACCGTTTTACTTAACAGTTTACGCTTAAGATTTGCGTAAGTCTAAAACAACAATTCCGCTTTTATCCATATTGGGCAAAGGAATATTGCAAAGTAACACATCATTGGAATCGTCTCTCCGTGACGCTTCCAATGACGTGTCACATTGCAATATTGTACTTTCATTGAAGATATTATCCATGTTAACCAATTATGACTTACGCAAACATGTTCCGTAAGTTGTTTAGTAAAACGGGCCACAGCACCCCACCCCGCATGCACCATTATCTTTCAAGAGAGTCTTTCTTAGCCGAAAAGCATGGAACAAGAAGTTGGTTGCTCTTATTATTTCAACCTTTTTATTTGACATGATTGTATAGAACGATGCAATATACTTTCTTATCAGCCAATATTAGTAAAATAGACATTATCTAAATGTATGTATGAAATACATTCGTAGAAAAAGTGCAGCTCATCTTCAGTTACTGAATATTTGCTTTCTTACATAATATACAATATCTCAATTCTCTTTTCTTTAAGGCAAGTAAACAGTCGTATTTTCTTAAACATATCCTTTCCGAGGCTTATATGACTCAAGTTATCATTGATAGGCTTGCCCTCGCCCCGCAACATGCGATCGATATATATGTACATGTACAGATTGATGACAGGAAGAAAATTAATTAAAACATAGGTGAGGGCTTTTTGATACAAGAACCAAAGACTCACAAACACTTGGGTCTATCTTGTAGTGGCTTTATTCCCCCACTCCACTGTTGCTTTATGACGCTAAATAATACCATCGTCTTTTCAACCCTAAGAATGATGGGTAATTCTCTAAAAATAGACTTCTGTGTAGTCTGCTTTCGAAAACCTTAACTATCTGCTTAATTTTGATGAGGAAAGGAACTCAGAGTGGCAAACAGGTTATATCACAGGCTAGCTGCCACTTTAACTGAATCTAACCTGTTTGCATAAGCATGACGTCGGTTCCAGCACGATAATGGTTACTACCTCAGTATCGTATAAGGATGTTCAGATTGATTTTTTATGCATTCAATGTCCTCTGTTATGTCCGACACTATCATATATGAGGCATGTAGCACTAATCGTTATCTAGTGCGTTCGACCAAGCTTTTCTGGTGGGACGTTTTTCAGCGACTGAGAGAGACCTCTTATTTGTATTCTGATGCTTTATAGAAAACGTGTCGTGTGTAAGTCCTTGAGTTTCGTCGTCTGCCAGTCTCGCTATTTTCAGCGTTGGTGCCATTTCCAACGTCTGCTGTTATATCAAGACTGCAACGACCTTGAACTTCGTATGCAGTCTGTAGTCATCGGGTTTATCTAATGAAAACGCCTCTGGGATAATACTGATGCCCACATATTGTTTCTCGCGAAAATAACGTCATTTTACTTTTGTTTCCAAATATGGTTCTTAAATTTTAAATCTGTATCGTCATTTATTTTGATGAAGGAAACATTTATATATATATATCATAACTTATAATGTCACTTTTTTTTATATGTTTTACCGATAAAATGTTATTTAAATTTATGCTCAACACTTACATATACACTGAACTATTTAACGTGGCTTATAAGCTTCTATTGCATAGTTTATTTGTGTCCTCGATTTTTGTCGTCTGTCAGGCTTCTGAAACGTTTCGTCTGTTAAGGACATCGCTTTTAAAGCACCAGACGATCTTCGTAAAGGTAAATGGGTTAACGAGAAATAATGGGGGTCGATATTTTCAACGTGTCATCCTGTCATCTTTAAAACACTAATCATAGAATGGATATTTCGGCTCTGTTTTGACTGATGTTATGTGAAAAACATCCCGACGAAAACACAAATAGCCCATAAATATCGTTAATCGTTTGCTTCCCAAAATGGTTCCCACCCTTAATCAAACTTAATTACTCTTGCTGACCCTATCGAATATTTTGTTTCGCAGGTTAATGGGTAAGCCCATTCCTTCATTTTTGGTGTTTAAATTGGTTGAAATCAAGAGTAATAGCAGATGAATGCGATTCCAAAACACGAAGAATCAACTGTTTTGTAGTTTATGAATTTGGAGAAAAAAAACCAATTTGGAAAAAAAAAAGGAATTGCCAGTTTGCCAGAAAATCTCAGTTTGTCGCATTGTCTTCTTGAGTACATGTAAATCGATGGCTTAACCTTTACAATGCTGGGTAGTTTGGAATATTTCAAATATTTCTATTAAAAACTTGTATGGAGGAACCCGGTCGCGTATTAACCCTTAGAATGTTGGGTAATGCTGGTCTTAAAATAGATTGTCGTGTCGTCTGCTTTCTAAAACCTTAAATACCTGTTTAATTTTGATGAGGAAAGATACTCAGAATAACACACCGGTTAGATCACAAGTCAGTCGCCAATCTACTTGGCGGCTTGCCTGGATCTAACCTGTTTGCATATACGAGAAGTCGGTTCCAGCAATATAAGGGTTCAGTCTAATAGACGGTTCCATTTACGCGCTCGGACTGGATGTTTAATTCGGATAGAATGACAAACTTGTGACAACGCTCCGTCTGCTTCCAGCTCCCTAGAGGGCGCCGGCGTTCGTGTCGAAGAAAATAATCCATTTTGACTGGTAATCATTCCTATTCAGTCTGGTTTCCTGCGCCGGTCTCTCGAGTCTTCCTCCAGGCAACCAGGTTTTTGACATGCGTATTACGCCATCTAGCGTAACTTAAACGAAGTTCTCTATGTGAGCGGTTGATTCTTCTCGTGAGTTGTGTTTCATGTAGCAGTGTCTTGCAAAGATAATTTAGTTAAGAGGTCATGATAATTTTCGAATTGTAAATAGATGGACCCCCATCCCCCACCCAGTATTTAGCCAGATACACATATACAAGCGAAAATCCATATTTTCCGAAAAATGATATCTCTATTTGATACGTAGTTCTCCGCTCGATTTTTCGCCACGGGACTATCAAAGAGATGCTGCTCCCGAACAAAATCATAATTCAAAATGTTATATGTAATATCAAGTGCGTCGTAACCTTCTTTTGAAGGATACTCTGTTTTTGTTACGATTGTAACGGTATGTTGCAGTATTTTAGAGTTCTCTTTAACATATTTAGATTTGTGCCTTTAATGTGAGTTTAAACAGGCGGATAATTTTTCCATATAAGCTGCTCACGAGCGACATTCTGCTAAGTATGCTCAGCTTATACTCCAATTTCTCTGGGAAAAAATACTTCATGATAACTCTTTTGGTACATATGCTGACGAATACGTTAAAAACCAGTCTGGCGACTGAGTGATTTGTGCGCTTGACATTGCCGACAGTTGGAACCAGTAAGAATTGCGTATGGTAGATTACCCATTAGCCGCCATTTTGAATTTATTTCCTTCACCGGATTACTTCGGTCATTCTCGGTATCCATCGATCTGGACCGGCACTATTCGCTTTATACCGAATAGTCCCGGCCACGATCGATGTACAATGTATACCGAGATCGAATGATGTAATCCGGCGAAAGAATGAGTCTGAAAATGGCGGATTATTGGTTTTCTACCTTAATACTAAAAAAAAATAATTTAGGATAAACGATCCAGATGTGTATATATATATGGGCACATCTTCAACAATATGTACATATCAAGAGTATATTACTGTCAAATGCCTTGATCTCAACTGAATAAACCTTGATTATGCGAAGTGTGTTAGAGCCAACCAGGAAGAACGAAAATATTACCAATTTGATATTCCCGTAAAGTTCATTAGTTTACTGCATCGGATACAGCACAATACAGGCGGATTGTGCAAGGATTGCGAAAATTAACACACAAAAACGCATGTATAAGCCTTAAACGACTGCATGCAACAGTTCTAATTACGGAGACTCTTAGCAATGTCCCTAATGAGATGGGTGTTTGTGTGGATTTTATACGGAAGTCTCTAGAGAATAGCACCAAAATTATGTAAGACGAAGTAGGAACCAAAATTGGAATAACATGAGATTTGCAATAAGTTGTTTGTTGCAAAACTCACGTTATTGCAAATGTGGTTGCTATAACTCCGCATTTCCTCCGTTGTAAGTTATTTTGAAGAAACGACACACTGGTGTTGTGATAGAGCTTCGGCCGCTTGTACAAAGTATCCTGGCTTCGATCCCCGTTAGATGAGATGAAACATTGCCGGGACTTATGCGCACAAGAGTAGTGGTTTAATAGTTTAGTATCCAGGGAGCAGTTATGGATAGTGAATTTTCATAAGCTACGAGCTTCTGTTACAATCGGTGTAAAATGAATAAGTTTAAACTAAAACGAAAGATTGAGACGACAGAATTATTTATTTGATAAAATCGAGAATACTTTATTCTAAATCGACACGTTTCTTTGAAATAGGTGCGATCATTTAATAAGAAATGCTTCTAAATTGAGGAGTACGCCGTAAACTCAATCATAACTCTTCGAGGTATATCATTATATTTCCCTGCAGACACCATTAAACTAAAGTAATGCATGATAATGTGTATGTATAAATCGTACTTAAACAAAACACTTTCCTCTTTTCCCTGTTGGGTATCTTGTTCCGTTGCCTTGAACCGTTTTCAAATATCTAACCCATTACCAAGTAATAACGAAATTTAACCCATTTGTTGCAGGCGATTCTGGTAAACACTGTAGGGAAAAGGAAAAATTGCACTTAACGAGCAAATATTCTTTTTCCAATAATGTTTTCCGCCATATCAGAAATTTATTTTTCAATTTCATCTCATTTTGAAATGTCGTCTGCAAACTCTTTCAATTTGAAACAGTCGAAACTTTGGCGTTTGGTAAAGGGTTAATTGATGAATTGAATACATGTGGATGCTTATGAGCGTGGATCAATTCCTTAAACCCTAGCTCCATAGTTCCCCTTTTCGGGCGATCGACATGTCTTTAGAGGCATCTGTTACATAAAGGTGTGTTGGTTAAATCTAGCATGTTATCTTTTATTACAATGGATTCTTCCGATTATAACCACATAATATTAATTATCCATACTTCATCAATATAGAAAATACAGAACCATTGTTACAAAAGGATGACTTGACAATATTGTGTAGTTTATCCTTAAGATCCAATGGTTTGTATCTAATGTCATGTGTAACAATTGGAGGAATCATGTTGTCAAACTTGAGGGAGAAAGTCGCCGTCGAACCCTCGATTTGGATTTTCAAACAGGTACAATACACATCTTCCTGATAACTTTCTTGGTTTTTTTATCGAATAACACTGATGAAGGACAAGGAAGTAATACGGAAGATGTACCTGTTTAAAAACCCAAATCGAGGGTTCGGCAGCCATTTGACAACATGATTCCCCCATTGGTTATGATTTGTGTCGTTTGACCTTATTTTCAACTTGAACTTGTCTCGGAATCACATATTGGTAGATTGAACTATCATACGACATGGCAATCGTATCTACTCGGCAATCCCCGTAACAAGTCGGTAGATATACCTCGTAGGCAGTACATGAATACACCAGAAATCCTGGGGTAATTTGCCTTATTTCCGGCGGTTAACGCAAAATGCACACAGGCACTAAATAGGTATTTTAGATACAAACGCATTGGCTATTTATCACAATTGAATGTTTTTTTTACCCTTTTCATTAAAGATGATCATATCAACACATCTTTGTTTCATATTTTGTCAATCGGCTCTTCTCGGCAATCCCCGGCTTGTGCCGGGGATTGCCGAGTAGATACGATTGCAAACGGACATGCCCTTCGTTGCTGACCTACTTTCAAAAATGGCTCCCCATTGCTTCCGATGTTATTTTAAGAAATGGCCGAGGTGTTCCGAATGACGACATGGGGCGACTCTTCGTCTTTACGGGGAGTAGCTATCTCCTTTAGAGTAATCACGTGTGTTCACAACCCGCACAACCTTGGAGACTGATATCCCTCGACCTATGCACTGTATAATGGATAAGCCAGACAGCGTCGTGATTGAAATAAAATGGCAATTACCAAGACAGACAGCTTTTGTTTTTCACATATCCAAAGACTCTCGGTGTTTAGCAAACACATCGTTCTGTTGCAGTATTTATTGATTTTTGTGCTGAATTATATATCGTGTTCATGGTATTATTAAATGGTTTCATTATTGATATTTTTTTTCATTAGTTAGTTGGGGTTGATAAATCATCGTACGTACCATATGTTATCTATATCCTTTTAATAATCCGAAACCTTCTGTAAAAGCATGAATGAAGTGATTTTCCCCATCAAAAAGACATAATTTGATAAAAGAAAAAAGTCATCATAGGGCTGACTTCACTTTTCGGTCGGTTATGACATACATGTTCATGCTATCCGGGTCTAGGTTTCAATGTGGTATAGCTTATAACATAACGACAGTACCCAATCTATTCACCAGTCACTAATGCGATAAATCAATGGAATGAACAGCCAATGTCACAGAGAGAAAACTGTAAATAATAGTTAAGTAATCAGCGTTTTTAACATAATATCGACCTACAATATCTAACGAGAAGTTTCTGTGAAAATGCACTTAGCCCATAAAAACACTAGCAGCACACAAAGAGAAATCGAAAGTCTTCTACTCGATATATAAGGAAAAGATGGAAAAAAACTTTAAAAGTGTGGGTCTTAATCCTTTTAGTGCTGGAACCGATTTTATCTTTATGCAAACAGATTAGATCCAGTTCAGCCGACAAGTAAATTGGCGACTGGCCTCTGATCTAACCTCTTTGCTTCTCTGTGTATTTTTCTTCATCAAAATGAAGCAGATATTAAAGGTTTTGGAAGGCAGAAGACACAAAGATCTTCTTTAAGAGCATTACCCATCATTGTAAGGGTAAAGCATGAACCTTAAAATCAATAGAAATACAGTCAGACCGACAAAGAAGTAGAAAATGTTAGCAATGGACGGTATTCGATAGGTCTTGATGCCTAAGGCAATGGTACCATCTGTCCTACAGACTCATCAATCATTTGCTAAATATTCCCTCAAGGTGAAATGTGACAGTCCAAATTGAAAGCACAGCAGACGAGAAACATAGCGTAAGATAAGTACAGTTCTTGCACGATATATGTCAGAATGGTAGAAATCGTTGTAAATATGGATAACTTCTATAAGGAATATAGAAGTCGAAGAACATTTTATCCACTCAAGCATACTAGTATACAGCTCTTGGTTGACAAAGAATATAACAATAAATTCATCTTTGCATTCACTTGTAGGACTGGTAAACATACATACTCACACATACCCACCCACAACTACACACCCTAGTCTGGTTCCTATCGTACTATGATAAATAAGTACAGGGGCAGGTGATCCAGACTATTACACAGCCACACACGCTCGTGATACTCAAGGCTCTACATTTTGTCTTTGAGGTTTTCACCCGCTGTGTTCAACTGTTAGATTCATACTCGTGGAAAAAGCTCCTAAATAATTGGAGTTATGCATAAGGCCACCTCATGAATTCGTTTGAACAATGCATAAACTAGGATGTAGCATAATGAATGTCCAAAAACTACCTTTACTCCAAAAAAGACCTCTAGGGTGATTCCCTTTCGGTACCCGATTCTAACATGGAACCACCACATACACCAGGGTGTAAAGAAAACAAACCCGTGTCATCAATTTCGTTTGACTATACCTTTTCAAGGGTTGAAGTTTTGGGAAGATATGAGATAGTTACTTGATAGGCTTAAATAACCTTCCTTCGCAATCGATGTTAAACAAATTAATCAAACAATTAACAAAGAACTATATAACGCTTTTAAGTCTTTTTTCACAATACATATCTGTACATTTAAGTGAAAAGGTCTGCCGTTATAACACAAAGTATCGGTAAAAGTGT
Organism: Cerastoderma edule; assembly: GCA_947846245.1. Lineage (NCBI taxonomy): Eukaryota > Metazoa > Mollusca > Bivalvia > Cardiida > Cardiidae > Cerastoderma > Cerastoderma edule. The sequence continues at coordinate 25,840,739 of OX401406.1, forward strand.
CCTTAATGTTTAAACGACATGACGGGGAAATCGACATTTTTTATTTCTACTAACCCCATCTTTCCCCCGGAATAAAATAGATATTTATATTGAATTAAATGTACATAAACGGGGATAAATCAATCCGGAAAATGATGGTATCGGAAATGGGCGGTTTAATGTATACCACGTGCTGTTTAAAAACCGTTCTGGACAAGAAACAAGTGAGTTCTACATTTAAAAAAGAATGAGTCAATTCCTTGTTCATATGTTTCCTGACTGATTCAAACTTATGGCTCAACAAACGACGTTTATAAAGTATGCAAAATATTCAATTAACTGTGTATTATGTGAGAGGAAGGGGAATGGGTTTCAAAGGAAAGCGTCGAGATCTATTTAAAACGATAGTATGATAGCTTTTTCATGTTTTATTGAGATGTGCCCAAATAGTTGGTCATTACTCGTTAAGGGTAATCTGCGAGGATCTGCAGTGGTGTAGTGGATATCGTCGGGGACTAGAGACCGGGCAGGCCGGATTCGATCCCCGAAGGCGGCCATTCATTTCACCGTAGAGTGTTCTTGGGCGAAACACATATCCTAGCCTAGTACTGGTAGGCCACCAGGGGAAATGTCTATAGTCCCCGTAATGGGTTTGACATCATCGGAAGATAGAAAGATAGATAAAGGTCCTGTGTGGTTCATTGGTTAAGTTCGAGACTTGATACTCGGGGTTTTGGGTTCGAGCCCCACGCTGCCTCTGGTTTCGTGTGATTGACATTTGGCAAGTCACTTCAGAGCCCTAGCCTAGTACTGATGGATCCAGGAAAGCTGTTTTATAACGGAAGAACTGTTGATACGGCGTTAAACAACATAAAACAAACTTGTTAAATTACCTCCTTTGTAACAGTACAAAAAAACGAGACCAAGGTTAACATTACACGACTGTGAGCGATATTTTCGCTAAACTCCATAAGTCTTGATGTGAGAGTACCAGTTCAGAGGTTATTTCGCGATAATTTGTACAGCCCTAGATATTTTCAAATCCGTGTCGAATAATAAAGCGGGTTTCCTTCTCTTTGTTGATTTAATTGTGTTTCTTTTTGTAATTGCAAAAAAAGATGAAAATGCCTTTAATGGTTGGTAGAAACAAATCATTTTCTTCTTTGAACATACTTCAAATTGAGAAAGAATGATTGATCATCGTTGAAATCGTAGGGCCAAAAGTATATTTATGTCATGATGAGTAAATTCCTCTTTCGTTACAATAGTTTCAACTGAAATTTGTAATTAAGCCATTTGTGTCATTAAGAAACAACTCGGGGTCCCGGGTTCAAGCCCCGTCGTCATTTCTGGTTTCGTGAGAGCGACCTTTGGCAAGTCACTTCAAAGCCCTAGCCTAGTACTGTGGATCCAAGAAGGCCGATACATACTTGAAAGATTGCTGATATGGTGTTAAGCACAATACAAAAGTATTAGGAAAAAAACTTAACATGGTTTATCTTTAATCAATGCGGTTTCCGAGCAAGCCGTTGAACGAAAACATTGTAACGTTTCCACACGGTAGCAGTACAACATTCTCAGATTGAATTACTCTGTAATATTTTTCATGTTAGATAATTTAATCAAGACAAGCATGACGAGCGGTTGTTATTGATGTCGATTTATGAAGGCTCTCCATCAAAATGTAATTACAAATTTCGGTCAAACAATCTAGATGTACGGGGAATTATTCGATTAAAGGCTCCTAAAACCGTCCGATCTAGAGGGTTTAGGTCGTTTTTTCGTGTTTTGGGAGGTTCGATAGCTCTGTCATTTCAGTAGCAATATTGATTGCGAGTACACTCATGTATGTAAGTGTCAATGATAAGTTATGGTTTAATTTCGCCTCTTGTGAAAGCTTAACTTATCATCGACACTTATTCAACCGATTCGGTTATCTTAAAACAAATGTAAAAAAAAGAGCTGGCTCCCTTACATTGAACGTTCGGTCATAGATAACCTTTGTTAAAGCTAAAATGCCCATAATCCGCCATTTTGAAACTTATTCTTTCGTCGGATTTCTTCGGACGTTCTCGGTTCACATCGGCCGTTGCCGGAACTATTATTGTAACCAAGCACATGTACATTCGTTCGTCTTAGTATGCTGTTGATTCGACTTGTAGACGTGTACTCTTTTTACTAAGTTAGAATACCCACTAATCCGCCATTTTGAAACTCATTTTTTCGTTGGATTACTTCGCGCATTCTTTTTATACAGCGGTCGGTCCCGGAACTTTTCGGTGTAAAGCTTTTACCTTTTCGCTGAGTCTTCTTTATTTGTCGTCTGCTGTAAAATGCAAATCATGCCAAATAGTTGAGGGTTTCGTATAAGTTAATAATGCAGGACAACAAGTCATAAGTATTCGTTGATCTACACCACTTCAAAGACACACCCACCATGAGAAAAACAGCGTGGTATAGAATGTCGTGCACTTATAATTAGGAATGTGTTTTTGAATGCATTATAATAAGAAGTACAAAGATATCGTGTCGCGAATAATAAAGGTGGTTCATGCCGATCCCAGGAAACGAAGTAGGGTTCAGAATATAGAGAAAATTACCATCAGAATGCTGGGTTATGTTCTTAGAATAGGTTTTTGTGTCGTCTGCTTTCCAAACCCTTATATATCTGCTGAATTTTGACGGGGAAAGATACTCAGAGTAGCAAAAAGGTTAGACCATAGGACAGTCACCAATTTACTTAGCGGCTAGCCTGGATCTAACCTGTTTGCATAAGCATGAAGAAAAAGAAATAAAGACCAAATGATTCGGAACCCCGTATTTACTTCGACACTCAGAGGAGTTCGGCAACCATAAGTTCGAGATATAGATATTATACTGTAGATAAAAAATCCCTAGAGGCAACATACAGCCTATCTCTCTACATATCAGACAGGTCAATATCCGAGTAGGTTGACTATTGTCGAAATGACTAATTTCTATATAGAAGCATGAAGATTGTCTTCCGGCCAATATCAATCTGAACACATCGGGTTCATCCAATAAGAAAACACCCCTGAAATAATAGGGATGACGCCATATTGTTTCCCGCGAGAATGACGTCACTTTCTTTCGTTTCTAAAAATAGATCTTGAATGTAAAATCAAAAAAGTCGTTAAATTTGATTGAGGAAACAAGTATACATGTCACAACAACAAGTTCGCCATTTGGTATGAGTTACTGATCAAAAGTGATGAAAAAGGATGTCCAACACTTCCATACACATTGAACTACTTAACGTGCACGCTTAGAAAATGTGTTAATTGGCGGATGCCGATTTACCCGAAAAATTGTAACCCTACACTTATATCCGAGGTGTATTTCACAGCTCACGGAAATACCCGAGTAGTTCCGATTGGGCCAATATATCTCAGTTAGTCAGGGGTTTGGCATTGAATACATGTCCAGAGCTGAAGCCCTTATTTGGCTTGTATTTGAACTCAAATAAAAAAAAATGGATATTGAATTAGGAATTGAGAGTTCCAAGTCCAATTTGGGCGGAAATCTAAATGTCTAAAATGTTTAGAAAAGTAATGCAATCATCTTGTTTGTACGCATTTGTTTTAAGATAACGTAGCTCTAGCACAGTGCATTTTTCTGTTCATGGAACTAATACATCATTTTCTTAGTCTATCAAAAAACTGCGTTATTCATGAATTTATGTAAGACCTGATTGCTTAAAAACGCATTGTCTCATTGCAAATGTGCATATATTCTCCTTAACAAGTGGAACAGAGATCCTCTCGCCCTCAACAGCGTGGTTTGTCTTAATTTCATATAGAGTAATCATCTACAGGTCGACTCCACAGTTTGATTAAACCTACGACTGTACTTGATGAGTATAAGACCTTTGTTGTTAATGCACTTCACTTTTATAGGGTTTTCATAATAAGCCAGTGGGAGTGTATTCTTGAACCCCTTATCCTATTTACTACTTGTTTTATTGCACCTCAAGCTGATAAGTTAACCACCGGCACGACAAGTGGAAATATTTAGAAGGCACAAATCCCCTTCCAGGTACTTCTTTACATATTTGAGGAAATATTGAAGAATCCGGTATCTTAAAAAGAAAAAACCTGGGTACTGTTTTACCAAACAGTTTACGCTTAAGATTTGCGTAAGTCTAAAACAACAATTCCTCTTATTTCAATATTGCAAAATGACACATCATTGGAATCGTCTCTCCGAGACGCTTCCAATGAAGTGCCACATTGCAATATTGTACTTTCATTGAAGATACTGTTCATGTTTATCAATTATGACTTACGCAAACATTTTCCGTAAGTTGTTTAGTAAAACGGGCCCCAGGGGGCAGCAGTTGTACTGTTATGTGATACGCATTCAAACAACCCATTGAAATCAAAAGTAGATCGTTTTGATTAATTTGTATCATTTTCGCAAGGTTGTTATCAAAAAATTATGTTATCCTTCTTTTTAACGATCAAAACGTCACCTTAACGCTTTCCCAAACAATAACGACATTTAACCACTTTTTTGCAGACGACTTTCGAGAACATTGTGGGAAAAGGAGATATTGCTCGTCACGAGCAATTTTTCTTTTTCCCACAAGGTTTTCTGCTCTATCTGTAGAATGTTTTTCAATTTCATCACATTTTGAAATGTCGTCTGCAATCTCTTTCAATTTGGGACAGTCGAAAATTTGTTGTTTGGGAAAGGGATAAGGTCATCCTAGTTGCAGGGCTTTTATAACAGTGGATAAGGACAGGTATCTTACCAATTTGAAAGGGACAAGACTGATGTAAATATTGTCTGTTTGTTGTCAAAGTTGTGTCTTAAGTCAACCACGGCATTTGAGATAAAAAAAAGAAGGTTTTTGGAAATTAAGGGTTGTGTTAATTACTACATATAGGTCTCTTTGAACGACCCGTTAGATTTGGCTTCTGGGTTCTCAGTTAATATCATAAGTTATTTCTTTACTATGCTAATACTTCGCATACTCATAAAGATGCTTTATAACACACAAAATAGACCCAATTTTATTCAAATGAAATGGGTCCCAGGAACGTAAGAAATATATAAAACCCAATAAACCACGTAAAAGCCAGTAGAAACATCATTAAACGTAATTACGAATTATTTATTATGGATAAATAGTTCCGCTAGATAAAGATGATGCTAAACAGAAAAACGGTTATTGACTTTCATGTTGCAAAGGCCTTCATCTGAAACATTATATGATTTTCTTTAGACATGTTTACAGCAATAAACTTGTTTATGACTTCCATTGGTGTACCTTTTGCTAGCTTATCTATGGCCATGTTTGGGATCCATATATCTTTGAACTTTCATTTAAAGTTTTCCATCACGCAATCAATAGTTTGATATGATTTTACTTTCATTTGTTTACGCTACTTATGTCTCGAGACATGTCTTAAAAGTTTCGAGTGGTTAGAGTGCAGAACTTGAAATCACATGGTCCCTCTTTGCGTTGGATCAAATTTCGTTTAAAGCATTTGGATTTCCATGATAGAAAGTCTCCCGAATGACATAGAGAATGCCGATGGTTCTACCGTTCTTGATCAACCCTTATGGGCAGTTGAGTATGAAGTCCTCGACCATCATTAAGGGTCGGGCTTAACATCAAAACAGAAATAATGTTTATGCGATTAAAACCCCATGTAAACAATTACAATCTGTTAAACCCTTGCTAAAAACTACCCCACTTTATCTGTTTTTAGCAGACTACTATAGAAACAGTTAGGGTTGAAGGGTTATTTGTTAATTAGAATTAGCAAATTACGACTACTGCATGAATAACATGGGCCCCATGCCAGGACCCCAGGCTGAGCGAAATTGAGCAATTCTTTGATTGTCAAGATGTTCTTATACTACATGTACAAGACAGCTCTATATAATACTATGTACATGACAGCTCTAGATGATATCTAGAAGCCAAACATTATCTTTAATACATAGTCCCAGCTTTAACAGTACAGAAATGTTTCATGGCGACTCCTGTCCTATTGGGGCCAATTCTGCAAACATTTCTGGGTGAATAAATATTAATATGCCCTGGTAGTTTGGCAAGGAATAGTCTATAAAACACAATAACTTCATATAACGGCGTTTATCGGTACACCGTGTTACACTTTTCCCTTCACAGACGATAGTTAACAGCCATCAGCTACGTGTAAGCTAGACTGGGCAAAAAATGAAAGAAATATGTAGCAACAATTCATATCCCATCCCACAAAAACCTCCGTCTCTTGTTTTTTTATTATGCTTTTGTGATTAAACATTTTAACATATGTGTTTTGAGTGTTAGAAGATGCCTGCTGCCTGAGTCTGTATAATACGGAGACATTCTGTTGTCGACTGACCGGCCCTGTACAGTGAAGTGTTGTTTATAGCACTATATTTGGTAAATCTCCAGTACATCTTTTGTCCACGGTAGACAAGTATCTTATTGAGACGGGTCGTTACAAGTGGTTGTGTATGAGTATGTGTGCTTTCTCGATAGTCCCATTTCCAAACTAAAGACAGTTCGTATTTCTGTCGGTCGTTCCATATTCGAACTTAAAAGGGCAATCAATTCTTAATATGGCCAAGAGAGTATGACAAATAGAAGTGCGTGATTTTAGATTCAAAGTGCCATAGGCAAAGCTAGGTCGTTTTATATGGCATAAATAGAAAACCCATAAGTGTGAACATAATGAATCAAAATACGATATTGCATAGAAATATTGTGAGTAAAGAAGAACTGGTATCTTGTGTTTTCGCCACAATTATCTTAAAAGTATATTACTGCAAACGCATCAAATCCTGGCATTATGGAGTAAAAGGTTAAACAGTCAAACCATAAATGTTGGGTTATTAACCCATTACCAAATAATAACAACATTTAACCACTTTGTTGCAGATGACTTTGAAAACGTGATGGAAAAGGGGAAATTGCTCTTTTTTCCCACAATGATTTCTGCTTTATCAGAAGAATATTTTCCAATTCTATCGCATTTTGAATTGCCGTCTGCAAACTCTTTCAAATTGGGACAAATTTTGAAAACTGTCCGTTTGTTAAAGGTTTAGGAAAAACAACACTGCGTCTGTGCGCCATAAAGAAAGCGTGTATATTTATGAGCATGGTCAATCTTTAATTTGTAGGTTAATTGATCAGTCATATTATCGGTCAATCGGTCAAGCAATTTGAAGGTACAACTACAAAGGAAAAAACATGTATAGTTAAGATGATATAAAAGAAAAAATGAAAGAAAACGCATCCCAATAATGGTAATTGATAAATCTTTGTCTTTAATGTGATTTCAGTTTCGACACTGTCGTTATCAAGATGGTTATCCCATTACCAAACTATAACGACATTCAACCAGTTTGTTGCAGACGACTCTAGGAATCATTGTTGGTAAATGAGAAAATGCTCTTAACGAGCAATTTCTCCTTTTCCAACAATGTATTCTACCCAATCAGAGGATTATATTTCAACTCTTTCATATTTTGAAATGTCGTCTGCAAACTCTTTCAATTTGAGACAATCGAAAATGTGACGTTTTGTAGAGTGTTAATTAAGTATTGCACACTAATCTTCACTGTGGATTTTATCATGCATACAGTTGACGTTTGGTAAAGGGTTAAAGGAGAAAACGCACGAGTTAGATATGCATGGTCCTATACGTTCAACAGACACGCAGTGTATGTCCTAAAACGGACTATAGAAGGACATTCAATTAGATTTTTTTTGCTTTGGTCTGAAAAAAGGTACATATGCTTAAAACCTTAAACTTACCTACCTTATTCAAATCAATTCATTTCAATTTTATGAAGCATACAAAAGCACAAAGGTTACTTATAGTCATTACAAAATAACACATATGTTTTAACGCATAAATAAAATGCAACAGTTTAAATTACCTAAGAAAGCACTACCTATTCCTACTTACTCCCGCTTAAGAACGGACTCGCCCATTTTTCGTACTGTACAGTACAGGCAGAGATGGATGTGTATATCGAAATAAAATATATGTGTCTCGTAGTTAAAGATGCAGATAAACACCAATCATAATTATGTTGTCAACATGAAGATCTGATGTCAATATAAGACACTGGAACCAATTTCTCGCTTCCAAAACTGGTTGTTATGCACTTTGAACACTTCGCGCAGAATGTTCTGATAATAAAGTGTTAACATTTCATCTGCTATCGTATACATAATACTAGAGGGAAATCTATCATGTAAGCAGTATTCTAGGACCGTGTGTCCTTTGTGTAAAAGATAGCCTCTATCGTATGTCATAGGTGCTCGAAGATAGATATTTGAAACATCATTGTAGGCATAGTTATCCAAATATTGACTGCATAAAGCAGCAACTTTTTGAACAATGTAAATACATTGGCATGAATAAATGCGCTTTCATCATTGCCTGTCTCTTGTTCGTTCTGTTAACCCTTTCCCAAACAATAACGACATTTGACGACTTTGTTGCAGACGACGTTAGAAAACATTGTGGGAAAAGGAGAAATTGCTCGTAACGAGCAATTTCTCCTTTTCCTACAATGTTTTCCGGCCTATCAGAAGGTTATTTTTTAATTTCATCACATTTTGAAATGTCGTCTGCAAACTCTCTCAAGTTGGGACAGTCGAAAATTTGTTGTTTAGGAAAGGGCTAACAAGTCCATATTCCCACGGTTGCCTTTTACCATTTAGGGAAATTCTGGGTAATACCCGAACCGAACATAAATACAATGTTTATATCATCTCTTGGAAAGGAATTGCAGGCACTTTCATAGAATACGCTTGAACCCTTTCTTCGAATACGTGTGTCATGGAAACCTCGGGAAGGAATTGGGTGTGTGAAGCGGAATTAACCATAATATCCGGTCTCAAAACGAGCCAAAAGGATATGTAACCCTTTAAGCGCTGGAACGACTTCATGCTTATGCAAACAGATTAGATCCAGGCAGTCCGCCAAGTTAATTGGCGACTGGCCTATGATTTTCCTGTTTGCATCTCTTGGTATCTTTCCTCAATAAGATTAAGAAGATATTTAAGTTTTTTGGAAAGGAGACGACACAAACAATATATTTTTAGAAAATTACCCAGAATTCCAAGGGTTGAACATATCGATTTCTCCTGTGGATAACCAGATTAAGGAATCATCGAAGCCACACTATCTCTCTTGAACTTTTCTTATTACTTTATTCAAACTATTTCTAGGCAAGTGTTGACATCCTGGAATATGTTCTCACCAACCCATATTTTGTTGCACATCAAATAATCGCAATCGCATGACAGAATCACTTTGTTTCTACGTTTAAGGAACCGAAATATGCTTCCGTTTGCAACATGTTCCCTCGAAGCGTTTCCTCATTCGGAACTATGAGATTTTTTATGATTGAAAATATGTTTTGTCGAAATAATCGGATTTCCCTGAGTTTAAATACTTACTTCTAGATAATTCGTCCTTTTGAACGTCGATGATATGACATTTCTCGAGTTTCAATCCTTAAATTCGTGGAATTGTTGTATCTTTAGAAAATCATTTAAATCCAGCTATCTATCCTTGTTGTACATTCTAGATCGTAGTTTACCTGTATTTTAACTTGTTTCATCCTGTTTTAACATGATATTGGTTGAAATTGAATCGAAACGCAGACGAAAATAAAGGTTATTCATTCACGTTTATTTTAAGATTAGCGATACCAGAAACTATTAAAACAAAAAGTGAAAGACTTCAATATGAATAATTTATCCTTTTGTCCTATTTACTTCTTAATCTTTTAATTGCAGATACGACTGAATATTGTATTATAGATAAATGTTGAGGTAAAATTCCCATAATCCGCTATTTTGAAACTCGTTCCTTCATCAGATTGTTTCGGTCGTTCTCGATATAGATCGGACCTGGCCGGAATCATTCGCATTTAACCAAACAGTTCCGGCATCGACCGATGTATACTAAAAACAACCAATGGAAACCAACACACAAAAAAATGGCTTCCAAGATGGCAGATAATGGGGATCCTACCTTAAACAAGAACAAACCTCGTTTTGAAAATTACAACATTTGGTTTCTATTTATAGAGCGTGGAGGATTCCCGTGTGCTGCAGATTGCGCCCACCATTTACCATCAGTGCCAGGCTATGTCGCTACTGTTGAGCCGTTACAACTGGACATCCTTCTCCATCGTCACGTCTAAGATTTCCAGTCATGACGACTTTATCTCCTGCATGACCGACATGGTGAAACGGACGAGCGTTCGTCAAGGATACAGCACCACTCATAAGTAAGTCTTTCAACAGGGCTATCTATAAATAACTCAGATGATCCAAGCTGTAACAGTGTGTTACGAATGAAATATCTTCGTCTTGATCATTCGGACTAGGCTATACACCGTTTGCAACATTTATTGTACAGAAGAGTCTGTATACCTCAAGATAATTTTCGACATAGCGAGAGTTCGAGAGAATACAGCACCACTCATAAGTAAGTCTTTCAACCCGGCTTTACGCCGTTTTATTTTCAACAATTGATGTACAGTAGAGTTTCTATATCTCGAAGTTGAAGGAAGCTCATGAAAATATTCGACATAGAGAGAGAGAGTTCGATGGGATACAGCACCACTCATAAGTAAGTCTGTAAACTAACAGAAATATGTGCTGTTTTTTTAACAATTGTTCTACAGTAGAATATCTATTTCTCGAAGTTGAACGGAATTCATTAACATTTTCAATTTAAAGAGAGTTAAAGAGAATACAGCACCACTCATACGTAAGTCTTTAAGAAGGCTTTACACCGTTTTCAATAATTGATTTACAGTAGAATTGCTATACCTCGAGGTCAACGCAACTCATCAAAATGTTCGATATAGAGAGCGTTCGATTAATAGATGAATAAAACATTAGGGCGAAGAAACAACGAGCAAATATTTCAGTATTTACTTCGACGTATAGAAAGGTTTTACATTCAGAAATAAGTAGTTTACTGTAATTACATCGTTTCGGTATTTCATTTAAAGATGGGTATCATCTCTCAGCACTAGAACAGCTAATGTCATCTTGTCCATCAATAGTTATACAGTACCTAACAAAACGTTCTCATTCAAAGTTTAAAGTTGTTTTTATTTTTCACTCGTATTGCAGATTCCGCATTCTGTCTACTATAACTATAGATGTGAACGATTATGATGATTATGACGTCACGGAGGCGAAGATACGTACAGAGTTACAACCCTTGATACGAACAGTAACTCGTGTCGTTTTGTTACACGCTGGGTGAGTTTGGGTTAAGCTTCAAGGCCCATTAAAGGAGATTAATGCTATATCAAACGATATTATTTGGTAAACTTTTGGACAGATTCAAATAGTTATCACCAGAAAAAACCATCAGCACAACTAGAATGTGAAAGTAAACCAGAAATGACCCAGATTAGCAAGTTTTATAATTCAGATTTCCTGACAGTTTATACACACATTTTTGAACCGACCAATCAAAATTCATTATTTTGAATATGTAAACTAAACAAACAGGTTGTTGATAAACATGATTGAATTGGAGACAACTATATTTCAAGCACAAAATAACTTATTTTAAATGAGTCTATTAAATAGGGTCTCAATGCATTCCTAAACTAATTCTCATGACTTTTATGAGCATAATAAAAGAACTCCATATATGTTTTCTGTAATTTATTTGTACTCCTCTCCTTTGATGTGCCTTTAAGATAAAATATCAAATCCTGTGTAATTTCTTTACTGAGGAAAAGTTTAAACGTAACGTCCTTGTATCTCGAAGAAAGTATTTGTAATACCATTTATCATGGGACAATAATCATACACTTGTTATACGAATTCAAGAGTTGCCTTCTATTCAATTAACACAAAATGTGGCCATCGAAAGTAAAATAAGCTCGTATAGAAGTATTTATGTCCTGTTAGCAATGGACATACATTTATTTATACCTTAAAGCATTATAACGGTTTTGTAATTCTCTGCATAGTTGCTGTACATATTTTTCTTCATTATGTCTGTACATAGTCATTTTTTCAGTATATATTTGTCATTAGATAGTATACCTTGATACAAAAACATTATTGTTTCAACGACATTTTATCTTGATATGAAATCGTAACATAGGTAACTAAGCAACTTTAAATACAAACAGTGGTATGAAAATTTACAGGACGGCTTTGGAAGCCACATTAATGATTTCCCACCGCAAAGTCACGTTTACACCGTTACGTAGAATTATCACAGATAATAAATATTAAGATATTGATACATGTTTGATGGAAGTTATCAAGTTATCAGGGGAGATAATCACTATCTTTCATAGGAGTTCCCATGCTAAAGATATACTAGAAGTTGCAGCAGACATGGAGCTTACCGGACAGAAGTACATCTGGTTGCTAACCTCGAATTCTATTGGTGGAATCTTTGGAACACACCCTCGTGCCTCCCGAGCGTATCCAATCGGAACCATTGGTACTTTTTTATAGTTTCATAATGCCCGCCATGCTGCTTTTTCGGTGTTTGTCAGGCTTTCTGTTTATGTTCATTCTTCAAAAACATCAAATGCTACTAGTATTTTATGCAATCAATTATTCGCATAATGAGATCAAAAGTTAAAATGCGTTTTGTTTGAAAACTCTTACACACGTCGATGATTCCTATGGAAATCTGAGAGTGTCTTTAACGTTCGGCATTTCGAGAAATTCACATACGATTCATTTTTCATGTAAAAGCTGAATTCAAAATTTGAATGTACTTGATTTGTGTTGTTGCTTCAGATATTGCATTGAGATTTTGGTTTATGTACCAAGCAATTTAAATGAAACGATACTATGAAATATTGATTATAAAATCTTTCCCAGAAATGAAACGCAGTTTAGAAAATAAAAGTTAGTCCTGCCAAACTTTATTGTGATTGTTATCGTATGCCTTTGATATGTTCACATATGGATGTGAATATAAAGAAGTTGTTAAAAACTACTTTACGCACTCTATAATACATACAATTTTTACTAATGTTTTGGATTTCTCGTCGGGGCAAGCTTGTAATGAATTTCCTTGTAGTACGTGAAATGTCTCATATATATTTTCAAGAACTATATCATGTTCATTGAACCATTTTGTAGGTATTTCATACAACGATACACAAGAGAAGATAGCCGAGACTATCACCACGTCCCTCAGAATATGGGCCCTTGGCCTAGAAAAACTCGCTCAAAAGCCGGATGTCCTGCGACGGTTGATCATGTACCCACGGAACACGTGTAATTCAACACGACAGGATTTCTGGCGGGACGGGGAACATTTGTACAGGTAACCATCGATGCCCAATCCCAAAGTCCGTAACTCTCCTCATCAGATAAGGAGAAACGACCTTTTGGATTGAACGACAACGGGATTGTAAACGTTTTCGTGGAAATGTTTGATTCGACACGAGATATCTGTTATTCGAGGTGAGGGAACCAAAATGTTGGCAACAGTGGTACAGAGGTAAAGCGTCGGCCTCTTGTACCGAGGGTCTCTGGTTCAAACCCAGTTATGCGATGTGAAAATTACCGGGACGAATCATCAACTCGGTGCGAGTACTGGTTAAGTATCCAAGAAGTACTCATTGAGAGTAATATGATAAGTGTCAAGCTTCCTTTACAAACGATGTAAGATAAAAAAAAGTAAGAAGTCAAAAGTAAGGCACATAAATCGGTTCCTAATGGTAATGGTGCAAAATATCGAATAGCTTGCAAGATGAAATGACAAATTAAAAGCTTATGGTAATCTTGTAAACCTTAATTAAACGTGCACATACTACAGGAATAATACGGAAAATCCGTCTAAAACAGACTGTCATTCAGAACTTACATTGAATGATTATTTCAGGACAATGAAGTCCGTAGAATTAACTAACCCCTTAAACAGGCTTTCAGTTTGAACTTATTTTGAATGAATATTTCAGGGCAATGAAGTCCGTAGAATTAACTAGCCCTCATGTGAAGTTTACGGACAGTGGAGTCATTGAAAAGGTGGCGCTGCAAATCTACAACGTCCGACCCATGCCAACCTCCAAAAGTCGAAGACCCAGTAGCAGACGAACCAGTAATACCTGGGCACAAGTTAGTGTGATTTTAACGCTAAATCCCCATTTTTGGACTAAGGTTGCATAGCATCCGTTGTCCATTGAGTGTACATACCACGTTTTGAGGCATGCCAGCCTATCGATAAATCTATAAAGAAACTTGCGCAAAATCCAAATTACTCATTTAACACCCACCTTTACTGTGCGGACTTATATCTTCGTGGGAACTAGGTAAGAAGTTCGGATTTGCTCACTTTGCTTTGCTCTATATTACTATTCAGTTATGTAGATCAGATATCTTGAACCAAAACGAACACTTCTTTCACCCTTATAGTGCTTGAATCGACTTAATGCGTATGCAAACAGATTAGATTCAGGCCGCAAAGTAAATTGGTTTGGTTTAAGTATGAATGTTCAAGACTGGTAAAGAGACGCTTTTTAAAGGATTAAAGGATTTTCCATTAACAGATACAAGTTCCCAATGAAAGAATTTTCAACAAGGAGAAATCATTCCTTAGACTGTTTTCTTCAGACATATCTAACTTTCATGTTATAATGAATCTACTTTTTATGACTCTAGAAATTCAAATAATTTGGTGTCACAAAACAAATGGGCCACGTCACGCGAAAAGGGGCACTTGGACATAGCAAACAGTGTAGCCCCAGACCAGCCGCCACGTCACTGACGTGGCGGCTGGTCTGGGGCTACACTGTTTGCCATCTTAGAGGACATCCAATTATACCTTTAAATAAATACAAATTATAACTTTCGTGACTAGATGCTGGAATGATAACGCTAAGATAGAGCTGAGTCAGCGCTTTTTTTATATGTCCGAGTGACCCTTTTCGCGTGACGCGGCCCAAATTTCGATGTCGATGTTTATATTGAAATAAGACGGAAATTCGTGATAGCAACGACATATACATTAACAGTCATTAAATAATCTAGTGTATTTCAACATCGTTATTTCTACATTTGATAACATGATGGATTTATAACACAACACAACGATCATATTTATCGTGTATGACTACGATATAATTATCAATTATGGCTCTGCCTCTATACATAGGTTGGCAACATCTTACCTGTAAAGGTTGGGCGAAATTTCGAGATGAAGATCGAGATGGACGAAATAGTTTGGCCGGGTCAAGCTGTGTCCCCACCCAGGGGGAGACCAGAGAAAAGGTTTTTTAGAATTGCTACTTTAGAGGTAGGTGGTCGGGTGTCTCCCCTAAAAGTTGAAGATTTCATTTTATTTTGCACGTCCCATCGTTCGTGGTTGCGCTCTTCTCCCTGGAAGCATTGAAGCTTTAAAGTTGTATATTTATGTAATTTTAATTAGAACAAACATGTTTAAACAATTGTTCATAAATCAATCCCTAGAGACTCTTATTTGTACTTTCAAAAAAGTCCTGTACATTTGTTCAAGAAATGACCAACGTTATGTAGTATCCCTTTTATATTTTCAGTAACGTATATTACAAACATTTATTTCAGAAAAGACCTTTCACTATGAACAAACCTATTTTCAAGGAAATACCTTACATTGTATGCGAATCTCACCCTTTTTTCATGATTTAACTTATATACCTCTAGGTCTATTTCAGGAATTACCTAATGTTATATACGAGCACCTATCATTATTTCATCAATAACCGTACATGTTATATGAGCCCCTACCTATTTTTCAGGAGTTACCTAATGTTATATACGAGCACCTATCATTATTTCATCAATAACCGTACATGTTATATGAGCCCCTACCTATTTTTCAGGAGTTACCTAATGTTATATACGAGCACCTATCATTATTTCAACAATAACCGTACATGTTATATGAGCCCCTACCTATTTTTCAGGAATTACCTAATGTTATATACGAGCACCTATCATTATTTCATCAATAACCGTACATGTTATATGAGCCCCTACCTATTTTTCAGGAATTACCTAATGTTATATACGAGCACCTATCATTATTTCATTAATAACCGTACATTTTATATGGCCTACCTATTTTTCACAGGAGTTACGTAATGTTATATACGAGCACCTATCATTATTTCATCAATAACCGTACATTTTATATGAGCCCCTACCAATTTTTCAGGAGTTACCGTACATTATATATGAGCCCCCAGACGAAGTGACACGTAAATGTGGCTTGCATGCTGTACCTTGCACCGTTTTCGAACACAACAATCCTGATCTGAAGTAGGTTACTTATTTAATCAATGATTATTATAAATACCATTTAGACTACTGTTTAACCATAGATAGCGACAAATTTTATCCAAAACCTGTCTTTAATCATTACAGTGCTGGAACCGGCTTCACACTAACACTATGCAAACAGTTAAGATCTAGGCAAGCAGCAAAGTAAATTAGCGGCTGACCTGTGATCTAATCTGTTTGCTACTCTGAGTATCATTCCTCATCAAAATTGAGCAGATATTTAAGGTTTGTGAAACAATTTCTCTTGCTAAGAATCGAATTATCGAACTCCTGTTGACACACCTAATAGCGGAGCAAAGTTATATAAAACCTTATTTCACTCCTTTGTTTATGGGAATTCGGTTGCCCGTTTCGCCGATTTAAAACCCAAGTTGACATGTTAATGTCGCAGTGTTGCCTTCGACTGTGCATCATTACACTGTCAGGAACTTGTTCTAACAAGAGTCCCCTTATACAGATATGCCGCTTAACTCTTTACCAAATGACAAATTCTCGACTGTCCCAAATTGAAAGAGTTTGCATACGACATTTCAAAATGTAATGAAATTGGTAAATAATCTTCTGACATGCTAGAAAACATTATGGGAAAAGGATCAATCGCTCGTTAAGGGCAATTTCTCTTTTCCCGCAATGTTTTCCTGGGTTGTCTGCAGCAAAGTGGTTAAATGTTGTTATTCTTTGGTAATGGGTTAAAGACCATTTCAATTGCACATGTTTGAAAACATTTGCGACAAAATGGGATTTTTTTATGTGTTCGAACAAGATTCTTTTGTCACAGCTATGACTATTGAATACCATTTCAATTGATGTTTGAAACTATTGCGACAAAATGAGAATTTATTCATGATGAGCAAATTTACCTTTTGTTGCAATGGTTTCAGTATTCATTATCCATTTGTGCATGTTTTCTCTCTTTGTCTTGAAATCATTTTTGTCATTATTTAATCGGAATTGGCCAAGTAAAGAGTTAATTGAATTAATCGTGCAAGACGATGTTTCAAGAAACTAGAGGCGTCATTCGATTTTGGTCCGGAGAGGCTTTGGTAATTACAAGGTGGGTGCCAGATGACAAAAACACATTGAATCCAACATATTTCTTGAATTACCATAGCCCTTACCAAATAGCACAATGGAACCCAACCCGAACACATCGGGTTAATCAAATTAAAACACCTCTGAGATAATAGGGATGCCGCCATATTGTTTCTCGCGAGACTTACGTGACTTTACGCCCGTTTTCAAATATGGATCTTAAATGTGAAATTTAAATAGTCGTATAATTCGATTAAGGTTACAAGTATTTGCCAATGGAGATGTATTTTCATTCAGTGGACTCTAGATTATGATTTGTTTTATATTCTTAACACTTGACGCTTTTGCGTTGCTGTTTTATATTTAACTTTCTTAAGAAATTCGCCACCAAAATAGTTAAGTAGGTCCTTCCTTATCACTAACGAGACGAATTACAGACGCGATGAACAATTCCGTGTAACCATTCTGTTTCCTTGATCGTAACCAGTACTCGCGCCGAGTTTCACAATCGATGTAAAATGAATAAGTTTAAAACTAAAACCATTGCTGTATTAAAGAAAGAAGGTAGACACAAGCAAAAGACCTTGAGTTTAATGGACACAGTGAGCCATTTGAATAGTTGATGCAAAACATAATACCAATTACCAAACATGCGTGCGGAAGAGAGAAAAAATAACGGAACACAGGTTTTGATTACAGCGTGGAAATTGAAATTGATCCGCGGAAAAAAGTAGTTCCTCCTAAAGAACTGGCGGAAAAAAATACGCGGCGCAAATATTTGTTCTATCACACTCCCCGATTTACCGACTGTTCAATGAAGCGTTTTTCATTTTCTGAAGTTAATTTGTTTTAGCGATTTTAATCTCAATGATAGTTGTTGGGTATGTTTGCCTTGGAACGACCCTCTGACCTCATAACTCATCTGTAACATTACGCGCAACAACGCGATGCCTCTCTCGATCCAAATATTGCAAATATAAGACCGTAGGGAAGGCCTCACAGGCCATGACTACTATCCAAAATTAAGGATTTACATATATATTACATGAATATTCTTAATAATTCCTTTAACATATAGTAAATACATGGCACAACGATATCTTTTTAAATCTGTTCGAGGTGACTTCGACATCTTTGTAATCAAACTCATCATACAGGATGTTGTAATTCGTCTAAACCGTCAATTTTGTTGTTGAAAGCTTACATGTCCTTGTTGGAGTAGGTCGAAAACCATAGATCAAGTTGCTTCTTACGAGTAAACCATGTTTTTGACACGATCGTTTTTACGCCCGTAAACTTACGCGTTATCACTGTCTATAAATACATGTTTTGAAAGTATTAAGATAGGTTTCTCGAATCATTAATTATTTAGGTAACAGAAAAAAATGAGTTTTTTTTTCTAACAAAAATGATTCTGAATTAGGTGTTTTCGTTCGTTAAATCAGAGATCGTGTCTATGTTAACTATGCTGAATGATATGTCGTGATCCCCTCCCGAGATAACCTTTATTCCAAACACAAGTTATAAAAACATTTCTTTAGTAGCCCGCTATTCATACAAAATGGCATGGTTGTCCGTAAGATATGGAATATATACCATTGTAACAGCAAATGGTTTATTCTATCGAATGATTAGCAAACGAAGAAAGTGTGATGTTGTATAAGAATAGCTCTAATTAATAGCCAATTGTAATAAGATGCTGTCAAACAATTCATAGTTTAAATGTTGCAAAATTAAATCGAAACTTGTGCTATCCTAATGAAAATCCAACAAAAAGCATGAAGTCGATAGTTTGTATCTAACAGCTTTATCAAAAATAAAAATCTTTTTTGACATGAAATCAACTTAGAATATAGATTGTATAATCTCATATGATAGATAGTCGATGTAATAGAAACAAAGGCTGCAATACATGTCTATGGAGTTTACCAAATAATGAATCAAAGGGAGCAAGATCATTCCATGTGTTCGTAAAAAGATCTAAGCGATTTTTGTAAAATTTCTACTTTTCCAACATTGGATTTAACCCTTTACCAAACGCCAAATTTTCGACTGTCTCAAGTTGAAAGGGTTTGCAGACGACATTTCAAAATGAGATGAAATTAAATATAATCTTATGATAAGACAGAAAACATTGTGGGAAAAGGAGAAGTTGCTCGCAAAGAGCAATTTCTCCTTTTCCCACAATAGTTTCCAGAGTCGTCTGCAACAAACTAGTCAAATGTCGTCATTGTGTGGTAATTGATTTAAAAAAACCCGTTGTGGAGGTCTGTAACTCCCTGTACGGAATCGTCTTTTCTTTGAAGAACCGCGAACCAAAGAGATCGTCTCTCGCTATGAGTGCAAATCGTTACAGGTTTTTTGCATGTGTTACGTAATTATATTGAATGGGAGCATAAATCACCAATCATCGTCATGCTCCGAGAGCGGGCTGTCAGAGTTCTCAAAATGGAATGAATATTTCCCCGACCTCCTAACACTACGACGATTCAATTTCGGCTGAGATCTTCGCCTCTTCTCTTTTTCCGTTCATCACATTTATTTCTAGCGCTGACCTGTTGGTTTCATTTAATCTAGCTGTTTTCGCTTTGCAGAACTTGCCATATTTAAATTGGGTCAGATAAACCATATGCATGTACATTGTTTACATTATTATTCGATACAATTTATTTATTGCATGAAACAATTACACATTGTTTATAGAAAAATATTACAATTCAACACAAAGATTTTATATATTTATAAACAAGCTGTTTCGAGAAAGACAATGATTTGCAAACCTGGGTGTTGTTTCAGTAATATTTTGTGGCTAGACTCTACTTATATTACTTAGATATATTTCACTTATGAACGATCCTTGGTACCGTTTTACTAAACAGTTTACGCTTAAGATTTGCGTAAGTCTAAAACAACCATTCCTCATATATCAATATTGGGCGAAGCAATATTGCAAAGTAACACCTCATTGGAATCGTTTCTTCGAGACGCTTCCAATGACGTGTCACATTGCAATAGTGTGCTATCATTCAAGATACAATCCATGTATATCAGTTGTGACTTACGCAAGTATTTTCCATAAGTTGTTTAGTAAAACGGTACCCTGGTCCCTAACTGGTCTTCTTTGATTACAACAATGTATCAG